>JASSUY010028331.1:0-62908 GCA_032466535.1 Forpus xanthops | reverse complement strand
TAGTGATTTGTGTTATACCTGAATTACTAAACTGTTCTTATCTCAACCTGTGGGAGTTGCATTCTTTTGATTCTCCTCCCCATCCCACCCCGGACTGGGGAAGAAAGAGGAGGGAGTGAGTGAGAGAACTGTTTGAGGGCCTTAAATCATGACATCTTTCTTCAAACCTTTCCCATTAGAGCTCAAAATTCACTCTAAATGAAAGGTGGGGGGGGAAGTATCTGGTCTATACTCATATACTCAATTGTCATTGTTCCCAATGACTGGAAAAAGGGAAACATAACCCCTATTTTCAGGAAGGGAAAAATGGATGACCCAGGGAACTACAGACCAGTCCGCCTCACCTCTGTGCCTGCCACAAAATCTTGGAGCAGTTTCTCCTGGAAGGCATGCTTAGGCACATGAAGGTACATTGGTGACAGCCAGCATAGTTTCATTAAAGGGAAATCCTGCCAGTCTGTTTCCTGGCCTTCTATGATGGGGCTATGGAACTAATGGACAAGGGTTAAGTAGTTGATGTCATCTACCTGGACTTCTGAAAATCTTTTGACACTGTCCCGCATGACGTCCTTTTCTCTAAATTGGAGAGACATCAATTTGATGGATGGACCACTTGGTGCATAAAGAACTGGCTGCATGGCTGCACACAAAGAGCTGTGGTCAACGTCGCAACATCCAGCTGGAGACCAGCAATGAGTGATGTCCCTCAGGGTCTAGTGTTGGGACTCATCTTGCTGAACATCTTTGTCGATGACATGAACAGCGGGATTGAGTGCGCCCTCAGCAAGTCTGCTGATGACACCAAGCTGTGTGGTTCAGTTGATATGCTGGAGCGACCTTGACACACTTGTGAGGTGGGCTGATGCCAACCTTATCAAGTTTAGCCATGCCAAGTGCAAGGTCCTCCACCTGGGTTGGAACAATCCCAGGCACAGCTACAGGCTGGGCAGAGAAGAGATTCAGAGCAGGCCTGTGGAGAAGCACTCGGGGGTGTTGGTTGATGAGAAACTTAATATGAGCCTGTTTCAGTGTGCACTTGCAGCCCAGAAAGCCAACCATATTGTGGGCTGCATCAAAAGTAGTGTGACCAGCAGGTCGAGGGAGGTGATCCTGCCCCTCTGCTCTGCTCTCTTGAGACCTCACTTGGAATATTGCATACAGTTCAGTTGTTCTCAACATAAAAATGACATAGAACTGTTGGAACAAACCCAGAGGAGAGCCATGAGGATGATCAGGGAACTGGAGCACCTCCCCTATGAAGATAGGCTGAGAAAGTTGAGGCTGTTCAGCCTGGAGAAGAGAAGGTTGTGTGGAGATCTCATAGCAGCCTTCCAATATCTGAAGGGATAAGGATGCTGGGGAGGGACTCTTCATTAAGGATTGTAGTGATAAGACAAGGGGTAACAGTTTAAAACTTACACAAGGGGACGTTTAGATCAGGTAAAAGGAGGAAATTCTTTAGTGTAAAGGTGGTGAGGCACTGGAATGGGTTGCCCAGGGAAGTTCTGAATGCTACGTCCTTGACAGTGTTCAAGTTCAGGTTGGACAGCCCTGTGTGACATGGCTTAGTGGGAGGTGTCCCTGCCCATAGCAGGGTGGTTGGAACTAGATAATCTTGAGGTCCTTTCCAGCCCTAACTATTCCATAATTCTATGATTCCATAAACCCTTACTTTACAATTGACTTAATTTGATATTATAACAACATTTAAGGTTTCTGATTCAAAGCCTAAATTACACTGCTTTTCTGCAGAGGTTATGAGAGCAGAAACATCCTAATGACAAAAATGGTTGAAATCTAGCTCAGACTTACATCTTGCTGATATTACTTGAATTAGACAAGCCATTGCAGGCTGGCAAGGATCTTGGTACCTGCAATATCTTACATTCTTTTTTATCACTTATATCTGCTTATCTAAGTAGAAAACCAAAAAATGTTCCCCTTGGTTTTTTTGTCAGCTTTAATCTTTGAAAACGTAAAATGAGTAAAACTTCCTCAGTTTTCCCCTTCCTCTTTGCATATGGAGTTAGTATTTGCCAAAACTGAATCACCCAGTATAAAAGTCGCTAAGTCTGAGGATGTAAAGTACTTTAGAAAGTAATTAGAGCATCTCGGAGCCTTGTCAAGTTGTAATAATGCATAATACCATTTTGAGTTAGTGTATGTAGAGTTGTTTCAAATAGCTTTTAGGATTGCATCTTAGCTACGGCATGTTTTATATAAACTATAAACATGCATTTGAAATAAAATTATTTCAACATGACTCCTGCATGACTTTGGTATGTGGTAAGTCCAATGGTGCATTTTGATGAAAAACGGGAAAATTAAAACTGTTTGAGAAAAAAATATATTTTAAAAATTTAAATCGTGTTTGTGAGTTAAGGGATATAAGTGTGAATTGCTTCAGATAATTTTTACTCTAAATTCAGTCTCTGAATACTCTGCATTTGCACTTCATTTGAAAACCTCTGCAGTGCTGGCTGATTCATTTAGTCTGTCTCAGCTCTTCAATGTTGCCGAAATAACTGTTGAGGACTTGTACCTATTCCTTCTAATCCATTAAAAATAAAAATGATGCATGAGTCGGTGAACCTTTGTCCTTGAGAAGATGGGATTTTCATATTTAGTGCTGAGTTTCACTTGTATCCAACCTTATTAGTTACACTTTTGGAAAGACATGCATTTTGTTTTGCATTATAAGTTATGAATCTAAGAATACTATTAAACCAAGTGCTACTGTTTTAAATATAATCCAGATGAAAATGCACACTGTATAATTGCACATTAAGAAGAGGAAACCCACAATGAGATATAAATAACAGCAAAATTAGTGAATAAAAATTGAAACTGTGAATATTCATCAGAATTCCATTTTTCCATTAAAATTCTAATGTAGTGTTATCTGAAGAGTTATATTTAGGCTAACTGCATATCACCCAGTTTAATTACAGCACTAATACTTCTGTTATGGCTAAAAATATGGGGAACAGATCGATGTTATACTATGAAGAAGATAATGTATCCTAACAGGTAGGAACTATTTAAATTAACTAGCCTTTATCTGTGCTATTAATTTTGTCTTAATTAATAATCTGCTAAAAATACTACATAGTTCTTTTATCATAATGATGCTTATTTGTATTCAAGTGTCCTTCTGTAGTAGAAGATATTCTTTGCTTTTTCTAGCAGTTGTAGGAAAGCATGCAAATGAAAACACTGTCATTTTATCTGAACATATGGGAGAAATGACATAGCTGCATTTCTCAGGACTGTATTTGCTGTGATGGAAATTACATTATACTTGATTTATTAGCTGCAGTAAATGGGTGACCATTAAAAGGTCAGATTCTCAAATGCAATACTTTGGCACTGAAGACAGAGCAGCTGGGTGGATGTACTGTAACTATGGATCTAGCACATGGTTCAAGATGGATAAAATACCCCAGGGACCTCCATTTATAACATTATAAGGTTATAAGTGGAACTCAAATTAATTTTAAAATAAAAAAAACATTTAGAAGAGTAATGGCTGGTTAGAAAGGGGGAGGAAAATAAAAAAAAAAATCAACAATGAGCCAGATGTGTACAAACATTTGAAACTTAATAATGCAGATATGTACTCAACTGGATTTTAAAAGCATGCATTAGCTATTGCACATAGATCTAAGACAGCTAACAAAAATCTGTAAGTTCAGAAGCAGAAATGATAAATCAATTATTTCTTAGAAATAGCTTATGACTAGCTCATGTTTACCATTACTGCTTTTTTATTGTCAGAAACACTTCCTCAGTGATAAACAGTTTTGTCAAATAACTTTAAGGAGATATCATAATTGACAATATCTGAAGTCAAATTTACATCTTAATGTACTTTCTAATGGTGCAGCCCACTGCTATTCTAGTGTCTGACTGGAAGTGTGCATTTTATGTTCCCTGCTCTGCTCTTCTTTCAATCTGGCACTTTCGGTGGACCAAACTCCTTTGCATTACTCAACCATGAGACTCAGCTTGACAGTAGTTCTGTCATTTGATACTTTTACTCAAGGCATCACTGTAGCAGAGTTAGTCTCTCTCTGCTTACCGTTCATACTAACAGATTCCTATTTAGGGTATTGGTTTTCAGGCTCTCATGTCACTGCTTTTAATCTTTTCTGTCCGCATGTGAAACATTAGAGCCAGAGGAGACACATTCATGAGCATCTTTCTCAAAGCAGTAAACAGAAGTACAGTTTGACTTTGCTTTTGCTTCTCTGAGCATCAGCCAGAAGAATAAACATAGGGCTTTTCTCTGAACAGATAATTTGTCACAATTTTAATAGTTTTAATAATTGTGACTGACAATTCACAGTAAAATGGCGGGGAGAGGGGAGGGAGAAATGCCTGGATAACAGGTAGCTGATGGTAAGCTACTCAAACAGTATTTTGCCGAAGTAGTCATCCTAATGTGGAGCTGCTTACATAGTCAGTGTTTTCTCTTTTTCTGCATCTCTTCCATCATTCCTTTTTTGGCATATTGCTTCCTTGGCTTAGGAAGAAGGCTGTGTTGAACAGCAGGACTGGTGGTACCTCCATGGCCAGAAGTGGTGGACTAGAGCATGCAGTAATGGGGAAGTGCTTGATAACATGGGTCTTCAGGCAAGTCTAGGAGGTCCAAGAGATAGCTGCTGCTTTGAACAAAATGATTAGCAGATATTGCACTATAAGCAATAGTGCAGCAAAGTCTTTTTGTTTTTTAGAAGAAGCCTGACACTAAGAGGAAAAGGTAAACAAGAGTAGGTCTCCCTTCTAAAAACAAAAGGGTCATTCAAAGTTATACAAGAAAACTACTTAGAGAAGTTCTTTGCCTGATAATTTCAGAAATCTTGTTACACTGGAGATAACTTGCATTTGAAATTTTGCATGAAATGAAAAGTCAGAATGGGTTTTGTGTTGTGAAGACCCACCCTCTGCACACTTGTCGCTGGCCAGACTGGGTGGCTCCTTGCTCCAGGCATTCTGCAGTACCTTCTTAAGCACTTCTTCATGAGACAGACAGCTGCCAAGCACAGTTCCGGAAAATGGAGCTGTAAGCTCCAGTTGACATCAGGCCACCTAGAGCTTCAGTGCACAACAGGCAGCTGAAGCTTCCTTCACTGCTGTAATACCAATTAGCTCGTAAAAAAGAAAAGCTATTGTGTTACATGGTGACATGGGGAAAAGATGTCTGGATTCAGGTATGTGTATCTGGAACTTTCTGAATTATCCTCAGTTCTAGCATTCCACTGAAGTAAATATGCTATATTTTTTTTTCAAAGGAGCACACAAGACTTGTATAGGACCCACGTTATTTTCTGCAGGCGTCAGTGTGTTCTGATGTTGAACAAAATCCAGAGTAAAAATCCAGAGTGCTATTTGGCTATTCCATGTTCAGTTATTCTGACTTCATTTCTGATGCTGTGAGCAGTAACAATTGCTTTTGCCAAGGCAAATGAATTAATTTCTTAGTTTAATTTTCATTGCTGCCCTTACCTTACAATTACTGTGTTCCATGGACTTGATCCGACATTCTTGTATGTTGAGGCAGCTTCACCAGTTTGAAAGTGAAGTAGTTTTTCATGTCCATGTGATAAATATTTGTGTACAGGTCAGAAATGTGGGGGTTTCTTAGCACTCTCAGTAGAAATGTTAAGCACTGGGTTGGTGCAGAAATCTCATTCCGTTCATTCTGCATTTGCACAAGGTGATACTTCAACTCTGGGAACTGGAAGAGCTTGCTGCCAAAGGCAAGCAGCGTCTGCAGGAAGACTGAGTGACTTACAGCAGCTGGAGAACTAGCGCTGAGCTTCATATAAGGGCAAGTGGCCCAGGACACTTGTGGGTCATTCAGACTGCTGTTACTGGTTGTGTGGGGAGCTTCCTTCACATATTACAAATAAATAAGGTGGCTTCTGCTGCCCTTGGGAATGGGAACAGCATTTAGCTAACAAACAGCTTTCCAGGGTGGTGCTTATCTGACTCATTGAGTTACTGAGACAAAGGAAAGGAGGAGAAAAGTGGAGGCTGGGGTTTTTTTCCCTATAGTGCACCATAAGCATCCACATTTGCCAGTGGAAAAGACGAGCAAAGAGTTTTAACTCCGAAACAGGTAGCTCAGAAAATATGCAATAAAAGCATGAACTCCTAAGCGCTTGGGAGCCAAGCAGGCTGGTGCTACAGGGAGCTGGGGGGAGAGGACAGCATTCTGCCCAGCCTCACACTGACCATTCTCTTGGGGTCCCTCCTGTCCCCAAGGTTGACTCCAGCTTGCATCATGCTGCTCTTTCAGCAAGACACTTATTTCCCTTCTGCAAATGATATTTATCTTTCATCTTGAAGCAGGACATCTTAAATGAATGTCCTTTGAGACATCTGTGGAATAAGAATTGCTTGTGCCATTTGCATTGAACTTGATTTTTAACCAATGCTCTGTATTTACCCTGTGTAGAGGAAATTAATTCATATCGATTCCCAATGAAAGCAGGAGTCAGCATAAAACAAAGAAGACTAAAAGTATCTGGGATTTTCTCTCAGAAAAAAATGCAAGGCTAAAATCTTCTCACCTTGGCAATGCCCCAGGCACAGCAACCAAACCAACAAACAAAAAAGAGATTTATCTTTCTCAGTAAATATATTCCAGAGACCTTTCTAAACTTGGCTATAGCCTAGCATGTGCTACAATACTCCAGCATATTAGTATTATAGAAAATTATTCAACATGTTTTTCAATCCTTTTTTTTTTTTTTTAACAAGCCAAGGTTCAGATATAAACCACCCTTAAATTGCAACGTGTTTACATGACCCCTCACAATTATTTGTGGATTAATCCTGTGCACAGAGTAACTTGTATGTCAGTCACGGCCAGATCATTTAAAACCAGCAGTCAGGGTACAATGCATATTTTATGCTACAGCACCATCTACAGTAAGGACTGAAATATCTTGTCGTATAAAGCTTGTATTTTACCAGATGTTAAATCTCACAGTAGGCTTAAATTTACATTTGTCTGTGGATTTGTTACGTTATTCCCAATTTGATATACTGAAACTGCTTATTTTCTGGTAAATAGAGGACAACCTTTGCTTTCTTGTCCTTGTTCCATTTCTGCTTTACTTGTTTATATTCTATAGGCAAACATTTAAATTTTGCAATTCTGTAGTCTGTAATAACTCATTCTAATTATATAAAATTTATTATATATAAAACATAGGAAGTAATTGGATTATATCAGATGTTATGAATAAAACAGAGATCTGCAACTGTAATCCTGAGTTACATCACATGTTATGCTTTAAGCCCAGTTCTCCTCTTTTCCTCCCTTTGTCTCAACAGGTAGGTAGACCAGACAATTTAGCTGTGGATCCTGGTCCACCAGTTGTATATTCTCACTCCCAAGTTCTCACTTGACAGCCTCATATGAGCACGATCTTCATGGGATTTTATTTGTTCATTGTTCTCTGGTGAAGAAGAAGAGAAAAAGAAATAATGGTTTTCTTCCATATCATCCATGTTTCTTGAAATATCTTATCTCTAGAGTGCCTTATCATGCAAAATAACTTTCAGTCTGGTTGACTCTTTGTATTCCTCCTCTCAAATCCCATGCATTGTTGTATACCTCATTGTATACATTTAAATTTCTAATTTCTGCTGAATGTGATAAGTCTACTGGAAGCATCTATAGTTTAAAAGGACATTTTTAATTCTCCTTTGCTTATAATATTTTCCTTTTTTTTTTTTTTTCTTTTTCTATAAATACTACCTAAAGTATAATGAATAGCTTCCCTAAATGTTAGATTTTTTTTGTTACTTACCTATAGAAATTTGCACTGTGAGATCCAGGGAATCTATGTTTCCCTCTCATATGCTTCAAAATTTAAAAATGTATTAGGTGCCCAAAAGATGTTTTTTTCTTTTTTTTACTATTATTTGCCCTTTATTACTACTCTGCATAAGCATAGCCTTAGGTAATTCATCTCATACTTTCTCCTGTGACAGCACCGGAGTTTGTCCTAACAAGCAGGTGGAATTAGAATTACAATCTTATTTAATTTAAGAGGGGAGTTCTATGTATGGAAAGACTCTGTTGTAAGTTGGAATAATGGCTCCTCACAAACAAACTTCACAGTTAATAACTTCACCTCCTTAGTGTCAGAAAAGTATTGGCAGAGCTAACAAGAAGCTATAAGAGCTGTACTGGTGGCCTAATTCAGATTCATAAGTGGAATAATTCCTGAAGATGTGCGTAATGAAACATCACCTGAAATGATAAAGCAGCTGCTCCAGTTTGCTCCTATTTTGCAATAACCTCAGCAGAAAGCTTGAGGGTTCATGAAATGAGAAGCCAGCTAACATTTCCTGTAAACTGGGCAGGGCAACAGAGACAGCTAAAAATTCCCAAGTCATCTATAATTTAATATTTTAAGTGGATGTAGCATTTATTTCACTTCTGTTTTCTTTTTTAACAAGTGTTGAGTCAGTTTTAATGCTTTTCTCAAACAGAAAGTCTTCCTAAGAGTTCTATTTTATCTCAATGTCTCTTTAACATCTAAAGAAATGGTGGTCTTTTGTACTCTGAGTGAGAGGAGTTTATTATACCCAGCCTAATCACTTAAATACATAAGGTTTGAGACAATAAGCATTTAGACAGTCTGGTCTGCTTTCCCATATCTGGCATAACATTCATGTTTGTACAGTTACCCTTGTGATAGATTTATGGCAAATCCCAAAATTTATGCTTAAACAAAGTTTGAGCAAGGTTTTCTGATCTTTCCATAGCTGAATATCAAATGAGAAAATAGTGAGGACCCTCTGTGTGACTAGAATAAGCTGCTTGTCCATACTAATCCTTGGGTGGTGCTGCCCTTTCTGTTTCTACACTCTGTGGTTGATGCCACATTCTGACATATATGCCACCGGTCTCTAAATGAGGGTGAGATGTCACTTTAATTCTATTTAATACCTCCTTTATAACATGATTGCATCTCCCTGCTGGGAATTAGCCATGACTTGGAGACAGGGGAGAGAAAGTATCCATAACCTCATGGGTAGTCAGATCCAGCTGGTAATGGTACTGTGCCTTGTTTTGAATGCAAGTTGTCTGGCTTCAGGTTTCTCTTGTTACCTCTTGCTGCCTTTCTGTCCTGCATGTTCTCTCCTCACAGTTATTAAGGGTATGTAAAAAATGTCATGTTTCAGACTTTTTTTTTAATAAATAAACTGGAGGTTTTTATACAAAGTATTTACTTTAGTCCTCAAATGACTTATATGACTCTTTTTTGCACACCTCCTGCTTTTTCAAAGTTTTTTGAACACTGGGTCTGGTGAGTATAGACAGAAAGTAATTTAACTCCTGCTACTTACTGTTCTCCTATTAAATTTTAACCCACGATCACCTTAGCTATTTTTGAAACAGTAGTAACTTTAAAGCTTCTGCTGAATTACTTTTCCTTAAGAATTTTGGAGATGCTGTTTTCCAAAAAAAAAAAAACAACAAACTTTTCTTCATTAGGAACATACTGCATATTGATTTTTTTTACCTTTGAAAACATGTCATCATTTTTAATGAAAAAACTCACCATACAGAGTTTAATTTTAATACGTAGTTCTTTCTGCTCCACCAACTATAAGAAATCTGGGCTTATAATACCTCTAGAGAGGCATGAGACTCGCATACTGAATGTGGAACTTGAATGAAGCTGGTTGCTGAAAGCCACAGCCATAGTTTCTGTCTCAATACCATCTGGATCCTGGCCCTGGTCCATATGTATTCATGCCATTGAAAATGTATCCAACTACTAATTTTAGTAATGGCTCTATAGGCTTGTGGTGCTTATACTACACATACTACCTACTTGCACTACAAAATCAACCCAGTTCATTTTGATGAATGATGAGTTGGGATCTGTGCATTGACTTCCAAGGGTCTTAAATTATGACTTCTAATTGGCAGAAAAATAAACTGTAATACCCATATTATGCAAGTGCTTGAAAATCTTTTTCTTCACTATTCATTGTTATAATGCCTAAATATTACCAGCCACAAATATGCGCACCCTTTTAGCATATTCTGATAATTCCAACAGACAATGGTTTCCAGACTTTGCCCATAACCTCTTAACACATGGCAAAGCTGTATTCTTTTAGATTTTGTAAATGCACAGAGTCTATGCATACATTTTGTTTCAATATTATTCTAACATATCTGTTATAGCACCATTCAAAATACTTCTCACAGTTGTGAAATATTGTATTTAGTTGAAGTCACTGATTTTATCAGTCCTCCCCAGCCTGTTCTAGCAGAATGTCTTCACTAGCAGCTGTTCCCTGATGAACAGGTTTGTCAGTGGTGAGAGCCTGCTCTGGCTCAGCTCTGTTTCCTGCCTGTTTCTGCTGCTCCATCCTATGACCAGTGCCTTGGATTTCACACCATGTGGAATAAAAAACTCAGAGAGATGTGAAGTGTTTTGTGCCCCCAGCTAATTAATATTTTGACGTTAATTCTGATATATACGATATGATGCAACACATATTTCCCCTATAGATGATTTTTTGTGCTTCAAACTGAGCTTTCTTACCTGTTACCACCACAGGAGGGAACACCAATCTAACACCATGTTAATCTCAATTTATTAAGCTGCCCAAACAAGGGATGAGCTCTGTCAGAAAAAGCTTTGTCTGAGTACAAACACACACAGAGAAACATATGGAGTCACCAGTCTAGTGAGTCGAAATAGGCAGTGCTAGGTAAATGTGCCATTCACCCCAGGAGAGTCAGCACTGGGCTCTGGACAGCAGTGAAGCTTCAATACAGCAGTCCCACTTTGGGTCACCTTCCACAATGGCTTCAAAATCTGCTAAAATGCTTTCCCCAAGCTCTGTTGCTGGGAGCGGGGTCTATAGCCAGATGGTGGCACAAGCTGCTAGTCAGATCGGTCCATGATGAAATTAAAGTAAACTCTTTCAGCATTTTCAGGTATAGCTACATAATTGAACAAACAGTAAATCACCATTGTCTTTTAAGACATAACTGTCAAGACAAGAGAGTTACAACTAATAACTATCTTATCCTAACATAATAGCTCATCTGTATAATAAAGTATTACTTTGGTATGTTTGAAGATATATCAACATATTTTTGTCATAATATTTTCATCATATTTTCTTTTACTAATCTGGATTATCACAAAAACAACTCAGTTTTTTCTGGATAGGCCCTAACTTCTGCTAAGCAACATCATTGAATAGACTGCCAAACTCGGTGTGACTTCCAAACTTTAGTCAGAGAAGAGTTCAATTTACCTTGCAAAATGTGAAAATAGATTGCATTCCCAGAACAGTGTTTATACCTTATTTCAATTTGAAATGTTTTATTTTTAGCTGACAGTCACTGGACATTTTTATGTCTTTGTTTGCAAGATTAAGAACCATATACTCTCAGGAATCACTTTCCTGTGTTGGCACTTATAAACTGATTCTGTTACTCCCTAGACTTAGATTAGAGATTAATACCAGCTGTCTTAACATCACAGTACATTGTAAGATCATTTCCAGTTTGTTATTCACCGTGATCAGGCTAATTCCCTTTCTGAGCCAGACATGTCCAGAACACATTCCTTGATGTATGAATAATATCCTTAGTTTCTAGAATATAGCCTCAAATTTTCTACTTCAATTGACTCCTAGCAGTCTAAACATATTCCATCAGAACCTTCATAAGTCAAATCTGTAATCATACAATGAAAATTTGTTTTAGCTGTATTGATTTTAAAGCTATAAAAAATTTTGAGTAGTATTATTTAAGTTACAATCCTTTAATCTTTCCTGAAGCATCATGTATCAACAATTTCATGAGAACTGCATAAATACAGATAGAAAACATCAGAGTTCAGGTCATGTAAAGATATGTTAACTGTTTTAATTATTATTTTTATACCTGCTGAATTTCATTAAAAGGCAGTGTAAACAGGAAAGTGTGATTCGGAGGACTATGGTTTAGAGAAATTGCAGATGACTGGAAGTGTAGAAAGTAGGTTATCCAGTCTGATCAAGTCAATATGAATCTGAGTTTTTCAAGAAGAATCCTTCTTCCTGGAACTCTTATCAGAGTAAAATATTTGCTCAGTATTTTTCTGGGATTTCTAGACATCTCTCAGCACAGGAGGAGCTCTGACCATGTTTGTAGATCAGATACACCCACCATGACCATCATCACAGGATCAAAATGTCCAGTCTTATAGATCTAATCCTGATTTGCTGAACATGTATCACATCAGAATGTTTCGACCTGCTGGAGTTACTGCAGATTTTAAAAAATAGTACAGTACATGTAGAGCATGCCTCATGCTTCCTGGACATGTTTGACTCTATGATGTGCTATACATGGCACACTGACACACTTCTGGTCAGGAATTTATGCAGAACTTTGGACTTCTTGCTTTCAGCTGTGTGGTCTTAATATTCCATTGTGAGCAGGAATTGTGTAAAAACGATTCTGTTTCTATTTCTGTAACAAAAAATTAGGAAAACAAGCTTGTGACATAAGCATGAGGTCTGTAATGAGAACAAATCCCTAGGGAGCCATCAGTGATGCCACACAGCATACATGAAAATATAGTCTGAAAAAATACTTTAAGACAACAAGCTTATTATCACCGCTGTGTAGACCCATGTCATTGCCTGGATTATTTTCCTTACATGGAATCATAGAGTCATAGAAAAGTTAGGGTTGAAAAGGACCTCAAGATCATCAAGTTTCAGCCCCCCAGCCATGGACAGGGGCACCTCACACTAAATCATGCCACCCAAGGCTCCATCCAACCTGGCCTTGAGCACTGGCAGTGATGGAGCATTCACAACTTCCTTGGGCTACCCATTCCAGTACCTCACCACCCATACAGTAAAGAATTTCTTCCTCATATCCAATCTACACTTCCCCACTATAAGTTTGAACCCATTATCCCTTGTTCTATCAATACAGTCCCTAATGAAGAGTCCCTTCCCAGCATCTCTATAGGCCCACTTCAGACACTGGAAGGCTGCTATGAGGTCTCCACGCAGCCTTCTCTTCTCCATGCTGAACAGCCCCACTAAATCATCAGCAAACTTGCTGAGGGAGCACTCAGTCCCACTGTCCATATCTCCAACAAAGATGTTGAGCAAGAGCAGTTCCAACACTGAACCCTGAGGGACACCACTCATTATTGGTTTCCAGCTGGACGTTGAGACATTGAGCACATCTCTTTGTGTGTGGCCATCCAGCCAATTCTTTATCCACCGAGTGTTCCACCCATCAAATTGATGTCTGTTCAATTTAGAGACAAGGATGTCATGAAGGACAGTGTCAAATGCTTTTCACAAGTCCAGGTAGATGACTTCAACTGCTCTACCCTTGTCCATCAGTTCCATAGCCCCATCATAGAAGGCCACCAGATTGGTCAGTAGGATTTCCCCTTAGTGAAGCCATGCTGGCTGTCACCAATGTAACTTCATGTGCCTCAGCATGCCTTCCAGGAGAATGTGCTCCAAGAGTTTTCCAGGCACAGAGGTGAGGCAGACTGGTCTGTATTTCCCTGGCTCATCCATTTTCCCCTTCTTGAAAATGGGGGTTATATTTCCCTTTTTCCAGTCATCAGGAACTTCACCTGACTGCCAAAATTTTTCAAATATGATGGACAGTGGCTTAGCAACTTCATTGGTCAACTTTTTCAGGACCCGTGGATGGATTTCATCAGGTCCCATGGACTTGTATACATTCAGGTTCTTAAGATGCTCTCTAACCAGATCCTTTCTTACAGTGGGCCTAAGGTCTTCATTCTCACTGTCCCTGCGTCTGTCTTCCAAGACTTGGTGGTGTTGTCAGAGCATTTGCCAGTGAACACTGAGGCAAAGAAGTCATTAAGAACCTCAGCCTTCGCCAAATCCAGGGCAGCCAGTTCACCTGATAGCTTCCAGAGGGGGCCCACGTTGTCCCTACTCTGTCTTTTATTTGCTATGTACCTATAGAATCCCTTCCCACTATCTTTCACATCCCTAGCCAAGTTTAATTCTAACTGAGCCTTAGCTTTTCTGACCTGGTCCCTAGCTTCCTGGACAACATCCCTGTATTCTTCCCACGCCTCTTGTCCTTGCTTCCACCTTTTATAAGTCTCTTTTTTCCTTTGAAGTTTCCTCAGCAGCTCCTTGTCCATCCAAGAAGGTCTCCTGGCCTTCCTACAGTACTTCCTTCTCTTTGGGCTGCATCGCTCCTGAGTTTGCAGCAGGTGATCTTTGAATAGCAACCAACTGTCTTGGGCCTCCCAGCTCTCTAGGGCTATATCTCACAGAATCTTACTGAGCAGGTTCCTGAAGAGGCCAAAGTCTGCTCTCTTGAAGTCCAGTTCAGTAAGCTTGCTGCACGCTCTTCTCACTGTCCTGAGGATCTTTAATTTGACCATTTCATGATCACTGCAATCAAGGCTACCCTGAAGCCTCATCTTTCCAACCAGCCCCTCCCCATTGATGAGCACGGAGGTCAAGTATGGCACCTCTCCTTGTTGTCTCCTCTATTACTTGTAGAAGGAAGTTGCCTTCCTGATGATCGAAGAACTTCCTGGATTGCTTGTGCCAGGCCATACCGTCCCTTCAACAGATGTCAGGGTGATCGAAGTTCCCCATGAGGACAAGGGCCTACAAGTGTAAGGCTGTTCCTATCTGTCTATAGAGTACTTCATCCACAGAGTCCTCTTGGTCAGGTGGTCTGTAACAGATCCCCACAATAATGTCTCCCATCACTGTTCTCCCTTTAACCCCGACCCACAAACTCTCTGTTGACTGTTCCCAGGCAGAGTTCCATACTCTCCAGCCTATCCCTAACATAAATAGCAACTCCCCCTCCCTGTCTGCTGTGCCTGTCTTTCCCAAAGATTCTGTAACCTTACATTCCAACACTCCAGTCATAGGAGCCATCCCACCATGTTTCTGTGATACATATAAAAGGCCTAAAGTCTACAACATTTCATACTACTGGTTTGCTAAAAACTGTATCGAGTTACTTTTTAATAGCAGTGATGTTACAGTTGGTGTCTCACTGATTTAAACAAAATGTCAAGAAGATGAGTCCTTTGGCTGAACTTTTTCTACTAGAAAAATTGTGATTCACTCAAATTGAAACTCTGTAAAGGAATGTCCAGCTTTAGAAAGATGTTCTTCTTGTGTGGAATCTGATGTCCAGAACAGGACCTCAGTGCTAAGAAGTTTGATCCTGAAACAGCAGCTGAGACACTCACTGGTTTGCTGGACACAGAAGGTTAAAACAATAGAGCAATGCAAGGAAAACTGCTCATTTCCTAGGGTTTGAATCATATCAGGATCAAAGCAGCTTATTGATTTGTTAATGGCACAAGATTTATTGGCAATCAGTAACTTGGGATCATTATTAGCAGTGCAACAGATATACTACATGACTAGCCACTTACAAAGTGTCAAATGATACCTATAAATTTCTGAACATGCTTTTATAAAAATATCAATAAATTTCTAATCCCACCCCAATACACACCCAGAGAATTAGATGCACACATGTGCCCTCTCTATGGCCATATGGGGTCATATGTGGGACTAGGGGGTTGCCCATTTACGCATTGCACATTTACACACTACACAATTTCATCTCTCACTGGAGATCTGGGTTCTACAGCCCTGTATGTGCTCCTGCAGCTCCTCACAGCAGGCTGGAGCTTGTGCAAAATGCTCCTCAGGGTCTCATAGACGCACCAAAGCATGTGTCTTTAGGCTGGGCACAGCTAAGTTGTGGTGGCCCACAGGAAGGCTGCAATGCTGCAGAGCAGCTCCTAGCAGCATGCACCAGGCTTTGTTTCATGTGCTTTTCTTATACCTCTTTCTCCCAGGAAACAATATTCAAGGGGTCTTTTACACTTATTTTGATGCTTGTTGTGCATGAAAAGTCCCTAAGCAAATGCCTGTTTACTGTTTACCTGGGTGGTGGTAATTTTCCTATGCAGCAACACCAGTCTGCCAGCAAACACAGTCACAGTAGTTTGGAGTAGTCTATTCATACATCCATTTTTCAAGCACTTGGGTTTGTTGGCTTTTGGACGTTTGGGGGAATTTTTATCATTCCTCAACTGCAACTGATTGTTTCATCTGTTTGGCTCATTTAAGAAATGTAATAGATTGGTTGCAAGTGTTAATCAAAAGTTTGAAAAGGGATTTGAAACTAGGTACCTAGTTTTTATATTCCTGAAATAAGATACCTTAACAAAACTCTTTTTCAAAGACATTCCAGAAAGGGAAAGTGATAAACATACAACTGATTGATGCCTAATATAAGCTTACAGGCAACACAGAGTCAGACTTTTCTCAGAGTGCTTAACAAAGGGTCAAGAAGCAAAAGTTAGAAGTTGCAGCAAGAAAACTTCAAGATTTTGTTTACATGTAGAAACTCCCCATAAAAGTGGTCAAGCACAGGTCTCCAGAGGGCTTGTTGTATGTCCATCATTAGAAATTGACTGAACAAGGCTATGAGTTACCAGAACTAAAATTAGAAAGCAATGCCACCTGGAGAAGAAGATTGGGTTATATAAGATTTTGTAATCTCTTCTAATGAATATTTCTGTGATTCAGCATTTCTACCTTTGACATACATAGTGCCAAAAAAAGAACTGTAGTGGTTTAAGCCATAAATCACACAGCCTGCTCACTCACTCTCCCCTCTTTAGTCCCTCCCACTTTGAGGGGGGTGTGTGGGTGTGGTTGAGATAAGAACAGTCCAGTAACTAAGGTATAATACAAATCACTACTGCTACCACCAATAATAAAAATGACCAGGGAAATACAGGGAAAAGGATACAATTGCTCACCACTCAACGACTGAGCCATGAACTGCCCTCTTCTGGGTTCCTGCCCCCAGTTTTACATCCTGGGCATGATGTGCTGTGGTATGGAATACCTCTTTGATCAGTTTGGGTCAGGTGACCTGTTTCTACTTCCTCCCTGGCAGAGCATGAGACACAGAAAGTCCTTGATCAAACCAAAACATTCTAAGCCATAACTATAAACATCGGTGTTATCAGCGCTGTTACCAGGCCAAAAGTCAAAAACACAGCACTGCACCAGATACTACGGAGAAAAATGACTACTGTTGCTGAACCCATGACATAAGGGTAAATAAAAGAATTATTGGAAGGGTTATTTTTGGAAGGGACTGGAGAAATACCTGATTACTGTGATCTAGTCTAGCAGTTCAAGCAGTCATGTAGAATACTTCCAAAGTAGTAAAATACTTAGTGCACAAGCACTGAATTGGCAGAGGCTGAGCAAATCCATTCTTTTAAATTCTCTTAAAAACCTGACAAATGTAGGACTTCTTCAATGTTTGTTTCTTGTGCAGGAAAATTAAAAATAGTTTGTTTCACCTACATAAAGCTAAAGCCAGAATGTCTTCTTTAAAAGCTCAAATTCAGTTCTGCTAGAGTGTGCTTTGCATGCATTCCATCCTGGTAATATTCTGCTATACATGGGCTCCTTTATTGCTACATGGATACCCGAACAAGTTAAAAAAGAATCCCTTCTAGCAGTAAAACAGAATCACTTTGTTCAGCAGTACAAACCCTTCACTGGCATATACTTCAGAATAAAGAAAAAAATAAATTAATTTTTTAAATAAAGAAAACTTTAGTTTATCTTTTTAAGACCTAAAGTATTTCAGTGGTATAATAGTAACAGATAAGAGAATATGTTTTCACCTATCTATCTCTGTAAAAGAGTATCTGTGGAAATAAACACAAAAACCTTTATATTTGTATTGGAAACTATTTAAAAGTGTTAAGAAATTCTAGAGTTAAGTTTCTATTTCTTGTGCTAAATCTTAAGTACCATTTTCTTGCTACAGCCTTTAATAACATAAGCATATACTATTTTTTTCCACAGGATACTACATCATTCAGTGCACAGGATAGACTGTTAGCCCTGTAGTGAATAAAACCATTGTCTGTACAAAACCTACCCTATGTTTAATAGAGTTTTGAAGTTACATAGGAAACAAAAAAAATGGGGACTTAAGCACGAGAAAGGATGGTCTTGTTCGTCAGCTGGTTGAGTACAGGCTTGTGTATTTCAGCCTCTGCAATAGTCCAGCTTCTCAGAAAAGCCTAATTTCAATATTTTCTATGAAAATGAGAATTGGAGAAAGCAAAATTACTGGAAATCCTGTACAAAGTGGCACTTACATATATTTATCCGTATTTTTAATATAATGGATAAAAATAAAATTATGTATTTAAGTATATTATTTTATATCACATAAGCACATTTTAAAGGCATTTTTTTAAGATCTTTATAAATTGTGGGCTCAAATCTTAATGTTTGTAACTAGCAGTACAAGTTGTGCAAACATTACAAAGTTGACATGCCAAGCCCAAATCAGAAGATAAATCCACTGCAATGCCTTGTTATTTTTAATACGAGTTGTTTTCTGTTAGCATAATTGTTTCATTCCTAATTTCAGTAACATTAACTATGTATTGGTTTTGGCTCTCTCTCTATTGAGTACATAGGTGCTTTGGGAATTTTTAGACATAACAATGCTTGCACATGCTAGGAAAAATTTTTCCCCACAAGGTGGTGATATTGCTATGTCATATAGTATTTTAAGATAAAAATGCCTATTTGTAGGTATCTTTGCCCAGAGTTGCCTGGACAGCAACTTTATCTTAAGAATCAATAACTGAAATGCAGAGGAATCAGCTTCCCTGTGTGGTTAGAGGTGTAGGATCTTTTTAGTTTTGAGCCATTTCTGAATGTACTCAGCAGCTGACACAGGGGCTTTATAGAGCTGATAACTAGTGTGCCTAAACTTGTGATGGGGAAGGTTGGCTAAACTGGGTTGTGAAATGCCAAACCTCTCTCTTTTATGTAATTGATTAAAAACCCAAGTTCATCACTAAAGATTCAAAATTGATAAATGCCTGAATAAATTAACAGTTATATAAATTTCAAACTGGTATCTCCTAGTTATGTGTTCTTACTGAAAAACTAACTGTTGTAGTGTATTTGAAGTGCAAGGACAGAAGCTGGCAAACCACACTAAGAAACGGAAAAACTCTGGAGAGGTTGTTCCAGTGCTCAAAGCACTGTTACGAATATTAACAAGTTAAGGCCAGGTTGAATGAGTCTTTGAGTAACCTGGTCTAACAAAAGGTGCTTCTTTATAGGTTCAAAGATTGACAGCTTTAGACCCCTCCTCTTTTTCTTGCTACCTAAGAGCATTAAATCTGCTAAAAATTCACTAAAATATTTGATTGCTCTGAAGCATCACATTCCTTCTTTAATCAGAGCAAGACTTAGAGAGAGCAAATATACCGAGCTTTAAGATGTTCCCTTCTGTGAAAATACTGGAACAGTATCAGACTATGTATAGCGAAATTCCTTTCAAAGTCTTTGACGTAGACCAAGATAGGCCTAATATACAGTAAATGAGTGAAACTTCAGGGGAATAAAATTTTGAAAGCCAATAATAAAACATCTAAAATCTGCCTTGAAAAACATACACATAATTCACATGCAGAAATTATGTTCTTAATTACACTTTTACAACCTGGTCCTTTGGCCGCCGGTGCATACACTAGCAGAATTTAACATTCATGTAAATAGAAGCAGACTTTGGCACTCAGTGCTTTCTTCAGGAAACTCAATGGTCTGAGAACGTCTGCAGTCATGTGAGAGACATTCATTTAAACTCAGCTTAGACGATTTTTTTTTACTCCAAGCTAGGAGATGGACTGATCATATCAGTCATTTCTAGCAACAAATTATCTAGTATAAGGAGTGACCTACTCTGAGTAGCGTTGCTTCAGCAAACAGCTTAAAGATGCAGCAAATCAACAAAAAATGTTGCAGCAATTTGACTGCAAGCAGCTAAGAGGAGACTGCTATCAAAACTGAGGATTCTGTCTTAATCTAAGGAAAAAATGAGATATTATTTGTAAATAAGATGCTTCATATTGAAATTGTCAGCAACCTTAGAACATTAAGTTCCCTTGAACCACATTAAGGCAAGGTTAGACAAGAAAATAATTAGCATGTTCATACTTACGTTCTTCTGAAGCTCTTGTGATCACTACATAATTGCTTTTTAAAGAATTTTCTCTGCAGGTTTGGTTTTATTTTATTTTTAAATGCTCAGGTTAAGAGATTTTATTTTGTAAATTGTACAGGAAAAGAGTGCTTTAGTGAAGGAATGAAATTTATTGCTGAATAAAAAGTGAATTCATGAGAAAATGTTGAAGATTGTTCCATCCTTCTACAACCAATGTATGAGCTTTATATTTTAAATTATTGTTTGAAAGGGGGTTACTCATATAGCCTGCCATGTGCTCAAACCAACTGTGCTTTCACATTAACATGGTGACAACATGCAAGTCTCAGCTTCATGGTTTCTGTTATCAGTCTGAGAATTTTCTCTGATACTTTTTTCGCCATAAGTAGTGTAAAGACTTGCACACCAAGAACTACTTGCTACTATTTATCTTTTTTTCCATGCATGCAATGTTGAATATCAAAGTGCAAGAATCTGCCTGCAGGAGCTCAGGGCTCTTCCCCTTCTATGGGGATTTCTAACAATTAAGCTACCAAGCCAGGCTGTCCTACTCTGTCTACTTTTTGCATTGTTTTCTTTATCTGGCAACTTCAACTGCAGCAATGGCAATACTTCCCGTGTTGCTTCTGTCTCACATATGAGCTGTTCTTTGACAAAGAAAGAATTTGTGGCTTATATACCTCCTTTAGCTGAGGCAGTAAACAAACCTAAATGACTCTAATAGAACTTCCCCAAGGTAAATGTTTTAACGAACAAGAAAGTTATGCAAGAGATATTTTACTCTATTTTATGCTACCCATAGAATCAATTTCCATAGATTTCCTTTAAAAGCATTATACTTCTGTTGCCAATTGAACAACATAGATCAGGTAATCACTGAGGTCTGGCACAAATTCCTAAACATATTAATGCCTGGAGGTTGCACAGAACCAGCTACAATTTTTGACATCAGTGCTTGAGCGCCATGGGAATACAGTTTATAACATGACCTAGAAAGAGGTCAAAAGTATTCTTAGACAGTTAAGGTAAATCTAAAACTTATTTTAATATGTCAATATGCCTGCCTGGAACTTTGACTCTTAAACTTAATGGAGCAGAAAAATTTCTGTCATAATCCGTCTTTGGTGATTTCTGTTGGTTAGCCTTCTCTCAGAGCACAGTGGTTTGAGACTACCATTTTGAATTGTACAACCCTTCCCACGCCCTGAGGACTGTAAGTCTCAACTCTAGATTACATTCAAGTGGAAAGTGCTTAAGATATATTGCTATACTGCCTGTTTTCAAGATCCTTAAATCCTCTTCCTTTTGGCTGCAATCTAACTTCCCATTGAAGATCCATCCTTTAATGTCTAGCAAGACCATGAAACTGAACATTTCAGACCATTTGCTGAAAATGTAAGATTCAGAATAAGGTGGAACAAATGCTTAAGTCTGATACATTGTGCTATTTTTGTGCCTTTTCTTCCATATGGAAATTAATTAAATTAGTGCAAAATTTTTGCAGTAAAACCTGACACTGGGCTAATTGCATGCACAGAGCTGAAGCCAAGCAAAGATTTCCTAAACTTCATGAGCCTTTTCATATTCATCCAGACCACTTTGAGGTTTTACATTGAAAATATGTCTAACTTGGGATTTTGGCATGACACTAAGTAAAATTCTGTTTGGTTTTAGTTCCGTTCGAAGTCTCTCCCCCCCAAAAAAGACTGTATCCTTATTTGCTGTAAGCCAGCATCTCTACATTACTTTCAGCAAGGCTGAGCAAGTTTACAACAGCTGAAGAGCTGATCCTAGTGAAGTAAAGCCATGTGGTGAATTGAACCAAAGAAAATGCTCAAATGAGTAAGGCCAGCTGTATAGCACAGGCAGACTCTGCAGATGGGCACTGTGCCAGGCCTCCCCATTAACTGCCTCCCTATGCTTCATTGAAGGAAGTTTGAAGCCAGTCCAAATCTCCTAAGCTCCCCAGTACCACCCCTCTGTTTCTACTCCAGCTGCGGCTTCCAGACGCTGCTCGCACTGGCAACAAAAATGGGAATACAGATGAGGAAGTTTTCTAAACAGTACTTTGCGTGAGCTACGCAAAGTGGGCTTAGTCACGGATTACTCTAGTTCCTGGAGCAGTACTGATGTAGGGCTTAATGGTGAGAAGCCAAGCAGAGGAAATGATGTAGGAGTAGAAGCTGGTGCTGGAGAAACAAGTCAACAAAAAAGCACATGGTAAAGTTAGAAAACATCTAAGCTGGTTTCAAAGAAAGGGAGAAGAGACAGCTCCAAAAGCATACAGATTTTTGGAAAAGACTTAGGGGAAGAACAGAAAAGAAAAAGTCAAAAGAAAGCATAATGGGATAAGGTTCATGAGTGAAGAGATATTTGCAAAGCAGTTCTGTGTCTGGAAAGGAAACTGAGTGGGACAGTGTGGCAGAGACGGTCTTTTAGGACAACTGGTTAAGGAAAGTTGACTGGGCCAGGAGAATGTGGTGAGTGTCAACAAGAGACACTGGGGCTGGGAAGATTGGAACTGAGAGGTCGTGTGGGAAGAAATTGCACTGGATAAAAGGCTTAGAGAGAAAAACATGGATTGACTGAACAAAAATAGGGAAGCAGGATGTGTGTGGAGAATACCTGACTGAGATGCTGGGAGAGCACAGTCGTGGGGACACCAGCAAAAAGGCTTCTCAGGAAAAGAGATGGCCTGACATGTCAGTCTCCAGTAAATTAGTATCCAGATTCCACTTTAAAACTGAAACTTTAAAACTGAAACTTTTTTAAAACTGAAACTTTTTTAAAACTGAAACTTTTTTAAAACTGAGTCTTTAAACCTCCCTTAAAACTGTAACTCAGATCCTCATTTGTGAGCTTCAACATTTCCAGTGGCAGCACATAACTATGAATGCCAGAGATAATTTTATGTTGGAATGGTCAAAATTAGCATGTATTAGAATGGTTCTGCCATCAGCTATATGTGCTGTTCAGTATTAGCATTCTGGCACCTTACATCACTCCTCCCAGAATAGCACTGCTGAAGCAATCTCAATTCCCTCTCATGGCTATTGCAGAGATGATAGCAACTTATTACTGCTGTCAATTAATCACTGAGTTCAAGTGGGGCTTGAAGAGGAAACGAGAACAAAGTGAAAGCCATGATGCGGAACTGATGAATTAATGTGCACAAGCCAGAAGGGCTGTTTGGAAAGATTAACATTTTTTTTGTGCCACAGAGGGAGAAAAAAAACCTAACAAAACACCAAAACCAAATCAAAGAAAAAAAAAAAAACAAACCAAAACCTCACAAACAAACAAAAAAAAAGAAAACAAAAAAAAAGATACAAATCAAACCAAAACCGCTTCAAGATTTAATAGAAAATTCATTAAGAATATGTCATAGTTCTAATTTCAGTGAGACTTCTGCTTTATGTCTTTCAGAACAGAGAAGACACAGAATGAATGAGACAGGGAAAAAAGGAAAGGACAATTCCTAGAAAAATGCAGTTCTACCCTATGGGTAGTCATCAAGTTGCTTTGCAGTGCTGAGCAATCAAGCCTGTCAGCCAGGGCTCAAAGTCCGTATTTTCCATTCCCTGGCACCTGGTTTGGAGGACTGAAACTATTGGAGGGCTATTGCTGTTTGCCTTCTCACTTCAGATATATTCTCTAATGAAAAGTGTTCAGCTTCAGTACTTCGGCCCTCTATCAATTTTTTCAAATTGGAAGGGATGATGCCTTTAGCTAGCACTCTCTGCTCCTTGTAACAGGACACTAGTTCTGCTACAGAACTGTGCACACAACATGTATGATAAATACTCAAGGTAGTTTACTAAATGCTTTACCAAGTACTATACATAATCAATAGCTAGTAAGCCACAGTTTCTTGTTTCTTTCTAGTCTTCAGAGCATGTGTGATCCCTCAGTCCCCTCTGCCAGGCTTGTGTGTGCTTTCAGGAGGCCCCTGAAGAAGTGCCAGATGATGGTTGCTGGAGCGTAGTACAGTCTGGGCCCACTCCCTCCCACTCCTCCCTGCCAAGCCTTAGTTGTTCTCCAAGCGTGCAGGTTATATTTCTCTTTAAATAGGAAAGCCCTCAGCTGGTGAGACAAACTCAATTTTAGTTCTCCCAACAATGCCAAAGGAGAGTCCTGAAGCATGGAGTTTTACACTTTCTCCCACATATTTACAAGCGCAATGCCGACTGCAAACTTCGTTCTTTTGCTTCCTTGCTCTAATTAAGCTACGCTTTGTGACAAATATTGCTGTCAGTTGCAATGATGTAGACTTCATGAAGTTTTAATTTGTTTCAATGTGTAAATGCTATGACTCTGTAGTTAACGGATTAAATTCCCACTTTTTCTGTACCTTTCTGTGTAACTACACTCTGCATTAGTTCCTTTCAATTGAGCCTTTCCTTAGCTTATTGTTATGTCTGACAATAGTAAAGATAGCTTTGTGTCATCTGTAGTCACCAGCTTCCATAGAATTTAGGTTTCTTTTATGAGCTACCCTCCCACTGCCTAACCTCCCGTTACAAAGTTAGGACTGGAGAAGGGGGCACAGTATATGACATAGGGAATTTACTTCCTTCAAGTTGTTGCAATTATCAGAGTCCAGGCTCTGCATCCCAGAACAAAGAAAAACAGAGGTTATAAGAAGAGGTTTGAAAAGCATGTGGATGGAATGCATTGGATTTATTGCCACTCTATAAATTCCCACAAAGGTTTGACTTGCTTTGTTTTTAATCACCAGCAATGAAACAGTTCACAGCACACTGCAAAAAAAGAGACAGCTTTTTGTTTGAGACAGTTGGAGAGGAGGGGGAAAGAGAGGGGAAAGGCTCATGAGAAACATGAATGACTAGGTTTTGCTGACTCTTCTAACTGCAGGGCCTGACAAAGTGCCTATAAACACATTTCCCATGATGTTAATAGCAAAGCAAGAGCTTTGTTGCATGATAAGTGGGTATTTTGAAGCTTACCAAGCCTAGACAAGTGGGAGGAAACTGTAATTAACATCTCTAAAGAGCGCAACTTATTAAAAAGTCTATCTCTAGTATAAAGCATATCGTAACTTTGACATGTACTCTGTAAAAATTGCATATGCTTTACTGATTATTTTTTTAAGTTACCTCTTTAATTTTTACAAACCTTTTGCTATATACAGTCTCTCAGTCCATCTAAACCAACTCACAAACATCAATCGCAAATACTGATTTTGGTTATTAAGTGCAACTGTCCATTCAGTATATTGCACAAATGCAATTGCTGATCATGTAAGATTACATGATAGCAAATAATGTGAAAAAAGACAATATGCATAAGAATGTATGCCACATCCTTTCGGTATGTGCATGAAAGGACTGAAATTTCCCTTGGTTATCTTTCACTTGCCCCTAGGAACAGTTATTTTGTAAAACCTGTTTCAGTGAAAAATTGAAAATACCCATTGTAGTAAAACCTCAGAAAAAGTTTTAGCAGATAAAAAAATTAATCAGTTTCTTTTCCACTGCAAGAAGAAAACAAACAAAAAAAAAAAACCAAAACAACCAAACCAAAACCCCCCCCCAAAAAAAAAAACAAAAAACCACTAAATAGAGACTAAAAACATGTTAAAACATCTCTAAGCCATGTTAAAACATGCTTTTAAAGGATTTAAACATGTCCACATTTAGAAATTTTCTTTTGTCTCTGAATTTTTAAATGAGATGAGATACAAAATTCAGACTCTGGATCTTGTATGTCCTAGTTATACTGCTTTCAATTTCCTCCAGAAAAGGCCATAAAGTTTCACTTAATTCAGCTGTTCGTTGTGATTTACTATTAGCCCTAAGTATTTTGCAGGTTTGCTGGTTTTGTTTGTACTTAGCTGAATCTATTGAGATACTTCTATTTCAAAAAATTAATTTACTATTTTACGAGAAAGAGAAGATGCAACTACCTGTAGTTCATCCCAATCATACCAATATCTTCTGAAAATTGTTCAATTAGCCCATGGTGTGTATCCTATTGGAACAGCTGATAATTTCTAAAGTGTGTTTTTGCTCCCTATTTGCACGAGGTCTTGAAGACAGGGGTTTTTGCTGTTTTCAATGCAACAAAATTACAGAAACATACTAATGCAGTCTGATGTCTGTAGTTGGAAACCAGATGATCTTCAGTACAGGCTGAGATTTCAATGTAAATTCAGGTTTATAATATACCCCCTGTGGTTTTGTTCTGTAGTTCACATAGCATTTTCCCTACAAAAGAGCCACAAAAAAAAAAATTATGCATTTGATCAGTGACATTTTCCACGTGTTTCAGTGTGTGTTTCAGTGTACACTACCCCCATTCCCTGTACCATGTGTCATCTTTCATGGTACCTGCGTGATATTTGTAATTGGACTCCTAAGCACAAACGCAATTGAATATTGCCCACAGACACACATGTTTTAAAAATAGTTTCTTTCATACTTCAAAACCATAGATCCCAGTCCAATACCATTTCCTCTAAAACTTCAAAGTTCACTTCTAATGCTTTTAATGAGTAATGTTGCTTTCTAGTTGTCTTCACCCATTCCCTCACCTTAGTTGCCTCTACAAGCAATCTCTTCACAAATTTAAACACACATATACATATATATATATATATATACTCTTTCAGCAAAAGTTCTCAGCCTTTCATCTTTTTCCATAGGTGTACTTTTTTTTGTGAGACACTAAATTGCAAAAGGCAAGCCACAGGAGCCAATCACTGTCCAGGCTACTGCTCACTGCTCCATGTATTCCTGCCTTTGGGATAATACCTTCTTCCAAAGGCTCATGGCCTACATCATGTCTTCTCTTGTACATAAAGCATAGCTATCTATATGACATTATTCACCAGTAAGGAAACAATCATCTATTTCTTTATCAAAGGAAAAGAAATATAGGGAGTCACATATCTATCAGAGCCTGTAAAATAACAAGAGTGGTGGCCAACCAGATGTGGAGGGGTAAGAAAAACAGTGAAGGTAATGAGGTTACTGGAAGAAGTCATGAAGAAAGGAAGGTAGAAAGCTGTACATAAAGTGGAAAAGAACTTGAGAGGCCAGCTGTTGTCAGTCCATTAACTAAAACTTCACCGCCCTTTAGCTCACCATCCTCACCCTGGGAGAGCTTCTGGTGCTGCCCCCTCCTTCTGCTGCCTCTGGCATTCAGCACACTGCCAGGAGGGTGTGAAAGGGGGATCATGAGATAAAGCTGCAAAAAACAAAGCTCAAACCCTGCATGAAAGGTAGAGCTTTAAAGTAAAAGGAATTGGGGTGTTAGCAGAACATGCTCTGGGTCTTCGTCACCACATAATTCTTGTGCAGTAGCTAAACCAGAAGAATTTCAATGCAGCTTTCCATGATTTCAAAATGTGCAGTTAAATGCATTCATGCTATATTCAGACAATGATTCTGGAGGCTTCTGTTGCATGCATAAAAGAAGCTTAAATTGATAGTCTGAAAACACATATGAAAGATGGTTTTGGGTAATGTTAAAATGAGAAATAAAAGTATTAAAACTTTCTTGTACTGATTTTGGTTAGGACTGAGTCTACTGCTAGCACCATACGAGCTACTTCTTAATATCTTTTATGGTGGTTTGCTTCGGATTTCTGTTAAAAACAGTGTTGAAGGATATTTTAATTATCGCTGAGCAGAGCTTGTGCAGTCTTAAAATGTTTTCTGTGTCTCATCCCACCCCACCAGCTAGTGGTCTGGGATGCGCAAGGAGCACTAGACCTGGACAAAATCTCACGGGAGTGGTTTTATACAAAGGTACTTTACCTGGAGCCTAATTTGGGATTACATTTAAGGTCCTTGATGCACATCAGATTCACAAGTAAGGATTGTAGGCAAGAATCACATTAGAATTTCACTTCAAATCAGAACCATGATTTTGAAAAGGATCTCCCAAGTTACCCCTCTTTATCACGATTTGGTGTCAGACCACCCAAACTGGATGAGGTTTAAACAAAACCAAACAAGAAAGCATGCTCCAACCACTAGGAGGTATTCAGCATATGGGACCAGATGGTGAGTAGTCTAAAATCTGCCCAAATTATGTGAGATGTGAACACTAAGCACTTAGCACTGTCTCCCTCCCTTCAAAGCTGTTCCTAATATGTCGCAGAGTATGTCACATTGCTAACATAGATGAAGCCACAGTTTCCAGCTACTTGTTTATGCTGAAGTCATGCATTTTTAGTCCAGATGACTAGCTCATTGTCTCAAAACACAGTAAATGCTGTGTGTTCAGTCTGCAGAGTGCAATTAGAAACCCAAGCTTCAAACCCAGGTCATACCTGTTTGGGGACATGTTCAAGTGACATGTTCAGTGCCTGGGAAGATCCCACACTGACTGTGGGATCCTACTACTGCAAAGACTGGCAGACATGGGATTAATATTTGGGCATTCCTGAAGCTCAGAATAGCAATCAATCATCACCCAGAGACTAATGGAGCTTAAAAGAGCATGAAACCCTTTGACTGGATCCAGTCAAAACAAGCAAAAGTCTGAGCAGGGAGTGAGACAAATTGTAACAGGTATCAAGAAGCACTATCTGAAGGAGCTTCATCTTCCTCATTTTCTCACTTATCCCAATTTCTTTAGAACCACAGTGTGGAGAAGTTGGAGGTAAATATAAGAAATCTTTCAAAAACATCATTAAATCCTCTTGTTCAGAAAAAATCCATTGTTTACATAAAACATGTAGTGCAGGAAACTGCTCTGTCAGACAAGATATTCCTCACCTGATTATGATTTGAAAGCAATAAATTGAAAGAATAAGTCCAAAAGAAATGGCAACTGAAAACACATGCAATTAGGTCTTTGGTTCCAGAATAAATTAAGTATAAATGTCAATTTTTTTATATATTAGCCAAGAGTCAGAGAAGTACCATTACTTTAGCCTATTTAATGGGTTGTTTATATGAGAAGCTTTTCTCTGTCACACAAATACTCATTGTGAAAGATCTTTAAAGACTTGTTATTACTGATAAAGTATAAATGAAAGAGTTTTCTCTTGCTTCTTTGTGCCTGTACGGCTACCATAAATACCAATTAAGCTTTCACATACATACTGATGGCAACACAGACCTTAAGGTCTATTATCTGCGTGGAGACCTCATAGCAGCCTTCCAGTATCTGAAGGGGGCCTATAGGGATACTGGGGAGGGACTCTTCATGAGGGACTGTACTGAGAGGACAAGGGGTAACAGGTTCAAACCTAAATGGGGAAAGTTTCGATTGGATCTGAGGAAGAAATTCTTTACTGTAAGGGTGATGAGGCACTGGAATTTGTTGCCCAGGGAAGTTGTGAATGCTCCATCTCTGTCAGTGTTCAAGGCTGGGTTGGACATAACCTTGGGTGGCATGGTTTAGTGGGAAGTGTCTCTGCCCATGGCAGGGGTGTTGGAGCTAGATGACCTTAAGTTCTTTTCCAACCTTAACTATTCTATGACTCCATGCCATTGGAACTATCTACTATTTTAAGACTTCAACTGTTAATAAAGTCTGATCTCTGTGGTTTATGCGATAGATGTATTTATTTAATTAAATATAATTCTTTAAAAAGCTCTCCAAATACTAGAAGTTAATAGGCCATGTTCAAGAATAAATAGCTGCATTCAATACAAAGATAATAGAAAGTGATCACCAACACTTAAAGAAATATTTGATTCAATCACCAGCTAATTTTGATGACAACTTTGAACATTATAAGCTAATATGTAGATTATTTTCCAGTAATATAGTTCCTTTGAGATCTGATCAGATGTGTTTACATTATGTGTTTTTAAAACTACTTAGACATAGACATCACTTAAATCAATTTCAAAGCTAGCTGCTTTGTCTATCTAGAAGTTGGCTTCCTTGTTTTTCAGTTTCTGACCTGTAAAATGAAAATTGACGAACATTGTTGAAAATGTCATTTTCAACAATAAATTTTCACATCAGAAAAGGAAAACAACAACAGGAGCCTGCAGAGCACAGGCAGGCATAGATGTATGTAGTTTATGTTCTACAGCTATTTCAAGTTGTCATCATTTTATTTGCAGAAGAGCTCTAAGACTATCTCAAGACCTTAAAGAAGCAATAAACATTGGAATTTGGATCTTACTGTCATTCTAGAGGGTGTGTTACCTTCCCTCAGAAATTGCATTTCACTCCTCTGTTTTCACTTCTCTATTATTTCACTTCCTTTTTTTACTGTCTCTAAGAGAAACACCAGTTACAATAAATGACTTAAGGCTGCTAAGTCATTAAGCCAAGAGTCACTCCATGATTGTCACTCTCTGCTTTTCACAGTCTTTAGCTACTTTATTGTTAAGATTGCAATATTAAGATTAGGATGGTATTCAGAAGTTTCAGTCCTGTTATACAAAACCTCACAGCAGTAGTCAACCCTTACTCAGATGACCTTGGCCTCTCAATAGGTATGAGAGATAAAAAATATTGTTTTCCTGACATTACAGATCTCCTGGCTGTAATACAACTTGATATTTCTGTTCTGAGTAATTACCATACACTGGAAAGCAGAAAGTGCATGACTGCTCAGAACAACTCTTTTCTATTCAGGCAGTAAGTGGCAGCATTGCAATAGCCTTTGATTTCTTATCTTTGTTGCCTTTCAAGGCTGTCAAGGTTTTCCACTCAATCACTCAAAATTCTGTCATTCTTATGTCCCTAAATTCTAACTTTATATTGGATAAGAATATATTATATTTGATATAAATAATTTCATATGCAGTCTAATAATGAAAAAAGAATTTTCAGATTTGGGGACACTTCCGTCAAAGTCAGTGTTAAAACAATCCATCAGTTGCTAAGCTTTCAGTCAGGAAGTATTCTGGTCCTTATCAGCATTTCTAAAAATGTATGCTCCTGAACAAATTAAAACAAGTTTAAGGACAGCTGGAGTCTTTTCTTTTTGCTCCTGAAACAGAGGATGCAAATGGAATGCCTATAATGTAGATCCTCATTCTTGAATTTCATGTTTGATAGCTGCTAAAAAATAAGCCTGCAAGATCAGCATCAGATCATTTTATCTTAATTGACTTGCCAGTGATATAGGATCAGATTTGCCCTGTTTTAAAAGGGCTTTTCGAAACAACAGCTGTGATTTTTTCCTGGCTCATAATCATCAGCAGCCATAAGGAAACTGCAGTCAGAGTGGAGGAGACAGATATGCTGATGAAGCACAAGCCTGCCTCATATCTATTTCCCTCTCACAGACCCCTTTGTTGGCTCTGTAGCACTAAAATGAGCAACATACACCAAGAATTCAGTGTTGTCACTTGCATAAAGGGATAAATATGAATTACAACCTTTTAAGAGTCTGCTGAATTCAATACCAAATTTCCAGTTGTGGAGTAGGGCTAAAGAGTAGATCTGTTCAGCAAGAAATGGATTCCCAGGATAACAGCTTTTCTGGGTAGATTTGAGGTGATTAGTTCATGCATACTTTAGTTCTTAAGTAGGTTGCACACTATCTGACTGCTTGTGTTATTGGATGTTACTCATCAAAGGTTGTTGCTGGTGCAGGATTTATGCTACTGGCCTTTGCAGAGGAATGAAAAGTGTGTGCTCTCTTTCTTGTCAAAGGTTGTCTTTATAAAGATCTAGTTGTGTCATAAGAACGTGGCAAATTGTGTAAGGCAGTTTTTCATAGCGAAAAACCTGCTTATTAGCTGTCAAGGTTAGGAGGTGAATGAGAAGATTCATTTATTCTTCAGGGCAAAATGAAACATTTACAGTGATGAAACCTTGGAACCCCAAGAAAAAGAAGACGGCTTCAGAACAACTTGCACCATGCTTATGTCAAAAAATTTACTATTTTTATGTGGCGTAACACGACACAGACTCAAGTTAATGAGGAGACTCAAATCCAACTTATTACAACCAAACCCCTTTTATTCCCTGTTTGGTACTTTCCCAACCTGCACAAGCAAACGACGTTCAATGTCATTGGCCCCTGTAAGAACCTCCAGGTAAATAGTCCAATCACAATGCTGCAGACCCGCTCACAACTCCCACATTGTCAACTGAGACTCCCGCCACAACTACATCCTGGCCCATCCCCCCAAGGCTTGCTCTTTGACCTTCCCTGTCCTTCAATGGCCCAACTCATCGCCCCAGGGCTTGTCAAGCACCAAGGCCTCAGATCTCATTCCCAAACTGTTTTTCATGCATATCTTATCACATTCACTCCCAATATTTTTACATTTCTCAGTCACCATTTTGAGGAGCATCATACTAACTTAAGCCTGACTTAATGCCTGCGATTTTTTTGTCAATTTAAGAAGAATCAGTCATAATACTATTTTAGTGGAAACCTCAAAAATAGTATTAAAAATGATGACACATTGTACAGCCTGGCAAATTATTCAAAATTCAGTTTCAGTGATATTTGTTTTTATGCAACAAGTCACATCAAGTAGAAACACTTTTATTCACCATGTTCTAACACACTCTGGAATACTAGTAATAAAAAATCATTATAAATGTAAAAGATTACTATTAATTATTACTACAGAACTTTTCCTTCATCATCTCCCTGACCTTTAAGGAACATTAATGAGAAAGTTTACCCGTTGTGAGTGTGAGATGATTTTAATGAATGTCTTTCACTGAGACTATATGACTGCTAAGATGAAAACTCTCAAATGTTAATGTACTTGAGGTTTATAATGTCTAATGTTAATGTCATAGGACGTAGGCCAGGGAAGTGAACTGGAAGTGATTGTGAGCAATTAACCATCTACACGTTGTTTTGCAGCAACAAAACAAGGTAAACCAAGTCCCAGAATATGTCTACAGAGTTATGAAGTTATTGTAGGACTTCATCTAATGTTAATGAGGCTTCATTTTGACAAATGGGAAATTCTTGAAATAGGATATCACAGAACAAATTTGTGAGAGGCTCAAGGGAACAAATTTTGAGAAATGTTAACTAAATTTGCCCTTTAATGATGCATAGGGAAAAAGAGGAGAGGAACTTCCCACATTTCATGTTCCAGTGTTAGGCTACAGAAACTGCCTCGTGTCCCCTTGAGAAATAAAGAAGGATTTTTTTGCAGGATTTCTTTTTGTTTGGCTGTTTTCCTCTGTTTTCTTCTGTGTTATTGTAGAGGTCAAGTTTTGAGATTGCATATTCACACACAGAGCAGTGAAAGAAAGCTTCAAGCTGGATGTCTACATTCACAGCCATAAAGCATAAAAATTTTCTAATATCACTGTGCCTACTGTGTTCTAAACTACATTTTGCCTGTTGGAATCCATCTACAAAGGACAGGTTTCAAGCTAAACTGTTTTGTCAGCTAGATAGTGATTCACATGTGCTTTCATTTTATGATCTGGATTACTTTCTATTTAGCTTTGTACTGCTCTCTGATGGGGACAAAGATTGCACATAGGACAGAAAAGGACTAGAGAACCCAAACACCTTTTTTAAATTTTAGCTCTTTGAAAATTAATTTCATTTTGAGCTACATGGTTCAGAAGTGTCTAAGTCTGCAAATGTTAGAGACCACTAGTTTCAAGTGTTAAATTGCTTTTTATTGCTACAAGTTACAGATTCAGAATATATAGCGGCAACTCTCCTTAAAATGGCATTGTCTAACCAGCAAGGGTTATATTATCCAATTAAAGGCATGTGCATCCTGCCAGCTTTTAGGGGAGCAAACACACAACTAGTTCTCCTAGAAGTGGTGCATTTATTTCTCCCTGAGCTCTCAGGCTCACAGAAGCAAGGATTATGTTAATTTTCCACCCAGCCTTTTATACTTTTCCTGTGGGATAGCTAAATCCTTATACTATAAAGTGACAAACTCACTTGTACTCAAATTTGTTCTAATAGGAACAAATAGCCCTGGAGGCTAGTTGATGGCAGTGAAGGGGGTTAAAGTCAGCAGAGAATTTTAACTATTTGTTGTTAAATGGGTAAACAGCATCAACTACCATTGTCATAGTCTCTTCTGCAAGCTTTATAAGAAATTAGAGATATGTAAATAAGGTACAGGAAATTATTTTCCTTTCCAAGCAATTATGCTACTTGATTGCAGCATGCTTCGGTTATTTAATAACATCTGGAGAGGTAATTTCAACTGCCTTCAAGATAAAAACTAGATAAAAATCTTGGAACGTATCCTTCATGTACTAGGAAGACACGGAAATATTACTGCGTATGAAACAGGAAAATAAATAACAACCCTTGCATTCATGTTATTAGGAAGTGACTAGCACTAAATTTTTTATTAAATTCTTTATTTTTTTTTTGCCTTATGACTGTCATTCCTCACAAGAAATTTCTCCTGAATATGTTGTGCCTTGCTACAGGAGAGAACGTTTTAAAGCAGTTTAGGATTTTTTGGCAAAGTTCTCTCATTTAGTAGTAGAAATACTAAATTTAAAACTGTCATAGTACAACAGACACACCCCCCCCACCCCCCCCCGAGCTTTCTAATGGACAGACATTCTTCTTGATTCTGGACAGGGATGATATGAATTGCATTAAAACAACATGCTTATGTCATCAGTCTTTAAATATAGACAGGTATCCTCCTTCCCTCCCAGCTTTTCCCTCAGGGCTGAACAATGGAGACAAAGTACGTCAGGGCACATTCCTGACCTGTCATGGGTATCTCTTCCAGGATAATATAAATTACACCCAAGGATAAAAGGCAGCTCAATGGCTAGCATGAACATTAACCTTGTAGACATCCTCATTATGGCCAATGAATCCAAGGCTCTGAGTTTCTTTTGTCAGAAGCAAAGTGGAACTGAGAGAAGGGAATCTGGAGTTCATTGGTCGTCTTAGGTCCACCTTCAGAGAATCAGACAACCTAAGCAGCAGGCATTTGCATACAGCTATGTATGCAACCAGATGTCAAGGAATAAGCCTATCATTATTTTGCTTGATGTGGCACAGTGAACAAAAGTCAAAAGAAAACTAAAGGGTAAAATGAGATATTATTTCCTCTCAGTCTTTGCCATACTTGCATAGAAGGCTAGCTGGGGACCCTAAAAAGGGCCTCAACCGATGTCCCAAATCAGAGAGAATTAATCCCTTTTCAGTAGAGGAGTCTGCTAGCTGGCATGTGAGCTCAGAGGAATCCATGAGAATTGTCCAGATTGCCTCTAAGCTTAGCTTTTGTTTTGTAATCAGTAAGATGATTCCAGGGCACCTTAATTCATTCAGGGAAAATGAAGTTGGAATCATTCAAATCACATCTGGGTTTTACTCTTTTGAGCCTTTTAGATTTTATCTATAATAATTCAGTTTAGCAGTTGGGCATAGGGATTTGGCATGAGTGAAACATTTTAATTATATTGTGGAACTTGTTGACAGAATACTACCACCAGTGTACTACTAAACTTTCCCTCTGAGTTTCTTTGTCTTGCAGCTGGGGGACCATACTAATATCTGCTTACTCTTGAGTATTTATAATAATTTATATTAATTATGAACATTCAAATTGTGTATTAAAGGTGCATTCAATAAATTAGTGAAATGGTAGGTATGTGGCCTGCAAATGACATTCCAAAGAAAGAAAAAAAGAATGAAACAAGCAAACAAACTGTCTTTTCCTATTTTCCAGGTCTAGCATTGACAGATGAAGAGTTAGAAATTGCACCTGAGATGAATGGTCTTGAATTACTATATCCTTTAACCATCTGTGACACACATACCTACCAGAGCGAATTGCACTTGATTCATTTACATCTGAACAACAACAATTTTTTCTATTCTGACATTGTAAGTTCCTTTGCATCAGGCCACTCTTACTTATCTGATTATTTAGCTGCCCAGTGACCTAAACCATCTGCACTCAGTTAACAATGTCATTTTTTTCTAAAAAGTGAGCTTGTTATTTGTAGGGATATTCATAAGGTTCTTGTTAGTTTGAAGAAATGTTGTGCTCACTTAACTAACCATTCATGGGAAAAGAAGAGTTGGCACTCATTGTAGATACTATAGCTGTTCTCACAAACCCTCCTTCTTCACTACTATGGAAAGTATTTTGAAGCAGACATCCTGAAACACTCCTTAACTGCTAAGCCTTCACTGGCTTCATCGTTTTTCTTATTCATGGTATCAAAGACTTATGATATTCTCTCCGTTCCTTTTCCAGACAGTCTGGACTTTGTTATTTCTTTCTCAAACTTCTTATTGTCCAGGAACATATATCTGTGTATTTCTCATAAGGACTCTAATAAAGAACACTTCCTCAGAGAAAATTAGCAAAGTTCCTCTTCTTTCCATAGGCAGTGCTGTGTCTGCCTTACTCCAAGGAATGAAACCTGTTTCCAGAACAATTTGGACTAAGAGGTATTTCAGTAGTGTCCTAGCAATGCCTAGTTTGCTGACTGTAATTACTACTCCATTCCTTAGAATCTATCCTATTAATAAAGACAAAACTTTCTGGGAGCCTTTAAGAACACTGATGAACTAACCAGTTTAACATAATCTACAACATTTCATTATGCAACTGTGCCCAGTGGGCCTTTGTTTTTCTGACCTTTCTTTCTGCCATAACTGAAATTTTGAACTCTTTTATTTTTCCTGTTCATGAATTTCTTTTAAGTATGGCAGCTTTCCAAAATAGCACTTACATGTAGCAACATCAAGAGTACTTCATATTTTCCATGTATATCATGTTAAGTGAATTAAAGTTAAACATTCAAATAGACTAAAGTGTGATGTATTCCTGTGCCAGCACAATAACTCAGTCTAAATCACAGATTTCTGTCATAAAACAAGATATAATGTCTGAGTAAATTCAGATATATCCATTACTTACCTACTTTAATAAAGGCTGCATCAATGCCAGGTTTGTAAAGATTCTGTATCTGTTATAACCAGCCACATTTATAAATATGTAGCACAAGAAAAACGTACCGTTCACCAGTCAAATTATTACACATTTCTTAGTGATTTTTTATGCTGAAAAACTCAAGTAATTCTGAGACAGAAACTGGCTATTGTGTTATGCTGTACAGGAGCACCCTCTAGTAATTCAGAGCTCACTCCTCAGGGATTGCACAGGTCTAAAAGACTGCAATGCAGTAACTTCCATGCAGGGTGATTAGTTATTGCTCCCTCCTTTTTCTGCAGCCGTGTAAAGAGATAAAGTGGGAGAGAAGCTGTTTGTTGCTGGATTTGATAAATAATTGCCTACATTATCACTCTACTTACACAAAGATTATTGCAGCCTTTATAAGGAACTCATGTCTTCAAATGGGTATATTAAAGGAAAGACAGCACAGGTAAGTAAATAAGCCAGCCCTTTCTTTTAAAGAAATAGAATTTTTAGGGAAAAATCAGAATATAGAATTTGCTGGTGTTTTCACTGGAGAACATATTTCTGCCCAACATGCTCATTTTATCATTTTGAAAGCCTAAGCACTATGTTTGTTTTTATAAACATAAACATATTTTATTTTTCAATTCCTGCTCCATGGGGTAAAACAGGAGAGCATCACAAGTTTACTATAGCTGAGGGGAAAATGCAAGAACAGGCTGTGTTAATCACTGTGTCTTCAAATGCAGTTCACATCCATTTAAAAAATAAAAGTCTGTGTAGCTTTGGACAATCAGTGAACTGTGTGGTTTCATTCCCAGTTAAGCCAAGATATAAAAGAAAACCTTATAAGTGACTACAGTCACTTCCTATGTAGGCTCCAGGCTCTGAGTGTTAATATCTACTGCTGTTGCCAGCTCTACTCTTTGTCCTCATCTTTGCAGTAAGGAGTTTGATTCCCATACAGCCACAGTCTTATTAACATTTCTATGATGCATTACTCTCTGAATGCTGCTCATTTATGTTGACATGGTTCTTCTACCATGTCTTCTATTTCATACCAGCCCTGCGACAGTCTGAATCTGAAGCATGAATATCAGCGTTCAGCATATTTTCATTTAGCCTTTTGCCTTCTGAGGAGCTGACGTTCAAGCCTTGAGCCTTTATATCTCATCTTAAATGGGTTCCTAATTCAAAACCTCAATTTCTGGACTCCATTTATGTGCAGAAAGCACATCTGGACACAATATTGCCCAAAGATTCTAGACCCACAGCCTACACTTGCTCCCAGGCTGCTAGCCTGTGAAAAAGAGTTTTGTGTCTAAACATGAGCTGAAATTAATTTCTTTACAAAACTGATTGGTGTCCAGGGAAACTTCTGGGTTTATTTATTTCACTTACACTGTCCTTTCTTATTTGCCAGTCACCACATGTTCTAAACTAGAATTTCCATTAATATTCCTTTGAGATGTGGTTACAAAGTTGAAAGCAATTTGAAGATGGCTAAAATTGAGGAGTTTTATTTGTGACTTTGCTGTATGCTGCAGCTAACTCCTTTTAAACTCTTACGACTTTATTTCAGACCTAAATACTAGCTTACAGTCTACTTTTCAGAAGGTGGAGGCTGGGTTATCTCTTTAAAAAGTGAAACTTGTTTCAGTTAGGCAGCTTTGGAACACATTTTCAGGCTTATGTATTTTGTCCCATATAACAAGAAGGCAAATTAAATCTAATTTTATTTCTTCCTGTAATCACTATAAATACACTTGCTTGCTGAGAAACATCCGGTGAGAACAAAGCAACAGCAAGTTCCCTGCTTGAGAGCTCAAAGGTTTAGGCCAATAGCAAATTCTCTTTTCCAAAAAAAGTTTAGGCCAGGAAAATACAGCAACTTTCCTCAGGCTTAATTATCTAGAAGAATCGCATCTCCTGCCAGACATCTTAGCAGTGGGTTAAAGTAATTTTACTATAAATTGCAGATATCTACGTTTCCTATCTCAAATAATTCTTGCAAAGGGGTCAGTGGCACTGTCGTGGTTTAAGCCTCTAAGCCACACAGTTTTCTGTCTCACTCACTTCCCCCTCTTTCTTTCCCCCATTCCTGGGGGGATGGAAAGGAGAATTGGAAAAATGCAACTCCCACAAGTTGAGATAAGAACAACTTAGTAACTAAGGTATAACACAAATCACTACTGCTACCACCAATAATAATACAAGAGAAATACAAGGAAAGAGTACAACGGCTCACCACTATACACCCAGCCTGACCAAACAGTGCACCCCCTTCACCTGATACCAAGCTCGGCCACACAGTGCCCCTCCCCATGCTTCCGAGTCTCTGCTCTCCATTCTTTTTTTTTTTTTTCCCTGCATCCTGGGTATGATGTGCTGTGGTATGGAATACCTCTTTGGTCAGTTTGGGTCAGGTGTTCTGTCTCTGCTTCCTCAAGGCTTCCCCTCCTCCCTGGCAAAGCATGAGGCTCAGAAAGTACTTGGCCAGCCTAAATGTTACCAAGCAGTAACTGAAAACACTGGTGTTATCTGCACTGCTCTCAGGCCTAAAATCAAAAACACAGCACTGCACCAGCTACCAAGAAGGAGAAAAATGACTGCTGCTGTTGAATCCATGACAGGCACATAAGTAAAGCCCAAACTGGATACAACAGGAGAGACAAAGACTTTGTATAATTATGTTAGAGATTTAAAAAGTTAAGAAACATGTTGTACTGTGGGATGGAGAATGCCCCTGAGAAAATTCAGGAGTTTCCATACACTTCTCTGGTTTTGTTACTCATCCTCCCACATTTCTCCTTCCTTCCTCATTTCCGCCACAGCTGCACTTTAAATACTCTGGGCCTGATTTTGCTTTCCCTTGCCCCAGCTTCACTGCAGTCCGCTGGGGTTAAAGATTGCTTTGTTTCTTTACTTCAGGTATTTAGCAATGTTATATTCAGTGACAGGAAGATAGAATTTGGAAGAGAGACATAGAGCTCGGGAATGATGCTCTGAGAGAAGAAGTAGAAGGAAGAATTTATTTATATATGCCAAGTTGCTAAACTGTGGAGAAATATTTTGTCCAGTCCTTGTCTGAAGATCAAAGCATCTGTATACAGAGTTTTTTTCCAGTAGTGCAGTGGCTGTAGATGAGACACCATGTGGAAAATAGTGTTTACTGATTTGCGAGAACTTCAGATATACTACTCAGATATGGCATTGGTAGATGTTGCAAAAAAGAGTACAGTGAATTACAATAATTTCAATTAAAAAATACCATTGTACCTATGGTATCCTGGAGCATTTGTAAGTATTTTCCTTTCTATTTTGAGTGAATTATGTCCTAAGTAACATTTAAAAAACCAGAATGGATTACTGTTTGAAACACACTTAAATCTATTGCATTCAACACTTAGGTCTACAGCTCTAGCATAAGTAATGAATCACAACTTGCACACATGTAATGTAGAAAAAAATAATTCACTTCATGTGTATAAGATTTGGCTCAAATAACCTGAGTTACTTGCTGTGAAAGAGATAAGATAAACTTTAAAAATGCATCAGTACTGTTGGTTATTACTTTGTTATAAGAATTCTTGTAATGCAATGTTCCATTTTCCATTTATGAACCTAGTATCCTAGGTTCAGCAGTTATTTTTCTTTTCCTTAGTAGCTAGTGCATTGCTCTGTTTTAGAAACAATGGGCAATAAGTATCTGGGAACAATGCTGATAATGCACCAATGTTCTAGTTGCTGCTAACTAATGCCTACCCTGATGGAGGACTTTTCAGTCGCATGCTCTGCCAGAGAGGAGGGGCATAGGATGCCAAGAGAAAGCAGAGACAAGACACCTGAACCAAACTAGCCAAAGGTGTATTCCATAGAGTAGCACGTCATGCACAGTATATAAACTGAGGGGGAGTCACCCATAAGGCCCAAATATCTGCTCCGGTCAAGCTGGATAGCTGTCAGTGGGTGGTGAGCAATTGTATTGTGCATCACTTGTGCTTATTGCTTTGCTTTGTATTTTTCCTTTTCCCCTTTTAGTTTTATATTGTCTCCCCTCGTTATTTCCCTTGTCATTATTACTGTTGGTGGTAGCAGCAGTGGTTTGTGTTACACCTTAGTTACTGGACTGTTGTTATCTCAACCCATGGGAATTACATACTTTCAATTTTCCTCCCCATTCCTCTGGGAGCAGTGGGTAAGAAAGGGAGCGAAGAAGGGAAGGAGTGAGCGAGCAGCTGCAGTAAGTCAGCAGTGGTCCTGAGTACTGGCTGTGCTTAAACCATGGCACCTACTTAGAAGTTTCTGCCTCATTTAGGTGAACAAGCTGGTAAGCAGTCTTGGAACCATTGTAGCTGTTTCATAGTAAAAGTGAGTATAAGAAAAAGAGAAACATCTTCAGTAATTTCAGCTAAGTTATCTAGAGTGAGAAGAAATACAATGAGAAAATTTCAGCTTTTTCTTTAAATAGATTCAGAATTTATGATATCTTGACAGGAAAATGATAAAAAATCCTCTAAAATCTCATTGCCCATTTGACTGAAAGAAAGAGGCTGAGGTTTCCAGCTTTTTAGACATTTCTCTGTAATCCGCAAGGAAATGCAGAGCCCAGATGAAGTTTAACTGGATTTTTGTTTCTCTCAGTACCTTCTGTGCCAATGGGCGGACAGAATGACAGGAACTCAGGAAGACCTGCAGAGGTCCATCAGCTGCTGCTTCACAGGCTGCCATCCTTGCACATACAGTGATTGCTCTCATGGGGAAGACATTGGGCAGCACTTAGTAAATAAGGTAGGAAGCTGACAGAGACACTACATCTGCAACATCCTCAAAACTTGAGAGATCTGGAAGATTCACTTGATGTATCACATAGGTGTCATACATTGTATCCTCAGGTTGCCATATGTTACCCTTTTTCTAAAGCAGTAGCTAGCTGAGATCTGAAACCATTCTCATTTTCAAGTGTGACCTTCCTGCGAGAGATAATTAACAGCAAGGTCTGGATCCAAACAGCTTGCAATCCTCTTGAAAAGGACAGCCATAATTATCTCAAGCCTGCACTGAGTTGTCTACTTTATCAAGGTAACCTTAATAGTTTTCCCTCTCTCACAAGCAGTGAATATGCACACAAACCAACAAATACCTTGCCAAGGAAAGAAGCGCATGTAGTATCTACTTGAGAAAACACTATTATTTAATAAGATATTTCCTCAATCAATTCTCTCTTTTTATGATAATCCAAGAGGTAAGTGCCACTTTTCTTCACATGTTATCCTTGCTAACATTATGATGTCAGCACAAAACACCATCTCCAAGTGCACTGATATAAAAGGCCAGGTTGGTCAATCGTCAGTGTCTAAGGGAATACCTCTTGTACCTATATTGTCATTCCTATGGAAGTGGGTAACCTCTGGGACCATGCAGCCCTGCAGGGTATCATGGCAAAAGGCCACCTGCGCTAACTCTCAGCCATGTTTCTACAGTGGAGGCTGTGGCCTTCCTTTCCTTGAGAAGGATCTGTAGAAGAAGAAGGAGCCCCTATTCTCTTTACATTCTTTCAGTGCCACTACCAATGATTTTTAAAACTACATACTGCAAAGACTTTGGAGATAGTATCCAGGCCTCCCCCTGTCAGTGAACAGGGGATTGCTTCATGTGTGTGGTCTATCCACTGAGGAGACCTGAAGCCTCTGTCCAGATATAGTCCTGGCTAAATATCATAGTTTAAGCCTAGTTGGTAGCTCAGAACCATGCAGCCACTTGCTCACTCTCCCACCATTTTAGCTCCAGCTTCTGCGGGGATAGGTAGAAGAATCAAAAGAATGTAACTCCCATGGGCTGAGATAAGAACAGTCCAGTAACTAAAGTATAACACAAACCACTGCTGCTACCACCAACAGTAATAATGACAAGGGAAATAAAGAGGGGAGACAATATAAAACTAAAAGGGGAAAAGGAAAAATACAAAGCAAAGCAATAAGCACAAGTGATGCACAATACAATTGCTCACCACCCACTGACAGCTATCCAGCTTGACCGGAGCAGATATTTGGGCCTTATGGGTGACTCCCCCTCAGTTTATATACTGTGCATGACGTGCTACTCTATGGAATACACCTTTGGCTAGTTTGGTTCAGGTGTCTTGTCTCTGCTTTCTTTTGGCATCCTATGCCCCTCCTCTCTGGCAGAGCATGCGACTGAAAAGTCCTCCATCAGGGTAGTCATTACTTAGCAACAATTAGAACATTGGTGCATTAACAGCATTGTTCCCAGACCACAGCAGAAACACAGCACTGCACCAGCTACTAAGGAGGAGAAAAATAGCTATTACAGCTGAACCTTGAACAATAAAACATACTGTGTAGAAAAAAACACCAGATTTCCTGGTGATCACCAAAAGATGGGAGCAGAGAGCTTACTCCCTTGCAGAGCACTAGGACACAGTGTTTACATAACATCCTTACCCATTTTTTTCTAATATGTCAAATAGAAGTTTTGCAGTCGTGCTTGTCTCAAAGCTTCTTCCTTTCACGGTAAGAAAAGGGGCTGCTCTTGGGTCTAATCCAAGTTATTGTTCCAACTGAAGACAGATTATGTTGCTGCATTGAGCAGAGCCTTGTTTACAGCAGAGTTTTTACAATTTTTTGTATTTTAAAGGTAGATACAGGTCTGGTCTCATATCATCAGACATTCAAAAAGACCAATAGTATGCATTTAATGAAGAGATGGATTTAGATTTTTTTTTTTTTGTTGCAGTTGAGGTACTTGAGATTGCATAATATGGACAGAGTTTGTATACTCCATGTATACTACATATAAAATGCAGGCTCAGTCAAGATGAGAAGGGCTTTGAATGAAAAGCAAATTGTAAAATACTGCTAAATTATGACAATTTGATTTTGAGTAGCATATGAAGCATAATATAGAAGTTATTTCTAAACTAAATCAACAAGACCTTTAAAACATTTTCTGTTTGACCCTCACTTTCTTAGGTTATTCAAGGAAAACACACATCAGATGAAGTGCCAGTTATTCAATGTATAAAACATAAATAGCCGAAAGTAATATTAGTGGGAAATAGAATCATAGAATAGTTAGGGTTGGAAAGGACCTTAAGATCATCTAGTTTCAACCTCTTTGCCACGGACAGGGACACCTCACACTAAACCAAATCCTCCTACTTTACACACAACACTTTATACTGCCAAGTTACTCCATTTTCTTTTACATCCACAAGATCTTAGCATAAGCTAATGACAGGAGACACTGAACATATTCTTCACTACATCTAAAAATCATATGCTCGGGGCAAACAATCTTAGGACTGCAGAGAAAACCTGGAATTACTTTAGGTAATGTAAAATAAGATGCTGTGACAGTTGCACAAGCACCAGAAAAATACTCTTTTGAGATCAGGACTGAAGGAATTGTTTAGCATTGGCAGACTTGTAGTCTGGAAAGAGAATATCTGCATTCAAGCAAGGTTAGAAAATTGCTTGAGTTTGCAGAGGTCTGGCCCACCATTAAGCCTCATCTAGAATTAAGTTAAAAGCAGAGGATTCCTAGGAATTAGCTCTGAAAACAAGCATTTATTAAGTGATTTAATTTTAATTACATATTAAATGTTACTTTGGTAAATTAAAAGCAAGAACAATAATTCCAAAACTACATAATTTCAGTGAAAGGGAGTGAAGATGTGCATTAGATCTCTTATAAAGCTGTTCTACTTTAGCACTTCTATGACATTTCTGCTCTTTAGATTCCTTTCCAGATTAATTTTGTAAGCATTCAGAAAAAAGCTGCTGCTCCTAATTTCTTGCTCACTTTATAAGGGAATGACAATATCGTTAAAACTACTCCACAGGCTGAAGAGAAAGATATTCACAGCAGTTAGCTTTATACACTCAGCTTGGCTGAATAAAGTTGAAAAGCCATCATACCCTGAGCTGTTCGTGAAACAAGCTCCTTTAAAGGAAGCTGAGACCAAGACTCCTGCTCTCCCTGTCTGAACAGCACGAGCTGGGGGCAACCAGCTTGAAAGCAGAGAAGGCCCAGGGTGTCCTGGTGATGTGAAGTTGGCCATGAGCTGTCAGGGGACTGTCACAGCATAGGCCAGTGGCTCCTGGGCTATATTCGACAGAGTGCTGCTAACAGGATGAAGAAGGTGATCCTTGCCCTCTGCTCAGCAATGATGAGACCCAGTCTGGAGTGCTGAGTACAGCTCTGAGTCCCTTAAGACAAAGGAGATACGGACATAATGGAATGAATCCAGTGAAGATCCATGAAGATAAAAAGCATCTGACATAGGAGAAAAGGCTGAGGGTGATGAGACTGTTTAGCCTGAAGAAAAGAAGGCTCAAAAGAACCTTATAAATGTGTACAAAAGCCTTAATATTCCTATTTGAAACTTTTCTTGCTTCTTGAAATTAAATTATAGCTCTGCTAAGATTTTCACATCAATAGATCACTTCTAAATGATCCTAAAAGCATTATTTAGTGGCAAGACTTTTGAAGGAACTAAGGGAACTTGATTTACACATCCTCCTCACGCTTTTGATCAAAGGCCATGAGTGTTTTAAACTGTTCACATACCACCTCTACATATACCTGACGAAGCAAGTTAATGCAATTCTAAGTATATATTCACAGATAGAAAGGGCAGCAAGTTAGAGACAGATCACTGTTCTGGGCTTTATATAACATTGCCCATATACATAACTTGCTAATTCAACTCTGTGTATATAATTCCTACACTGTAAGAGTTTTTACCTTTAAGAAGTTACCTTGCTATCAAAAAATGTACCAAGGATAAGGCTTGAAAATGACCATTACTAACAACTGATTGTCCTTGATCCATAAAAAAGACATAAATAGAAAACACATTTCGGGAAGAATCTTGACAATTGTGCTACAACTGCCTGGAAGAATCACACTCAGGCTCCTTTTATAGCCATCCTTTGTACCAGTTTTACTGTTACTACCCTGAACAGTAGGCTAAGTATAGATATCACTAACATATGAAACCAGACAGCAGCCAGTATTCGTGCATAGCTTCCAGCTCAGCTGTCATCCCAACAGATTCTCAGTGAGCTCAAATATAATCCACTGAAGATATTATTCCCACAGGAAGCTGAGAATCAGTTCACATAGGACTTTGTGTTTGTTTGCATATGCATGTTCACTGTAGTTAATGTCGTTTTACTGACTGCACTTAAAAGTTGCCCTCCCCCCTTCACCGTGCGAAATGAGATCATCCCTCAAACCATGAGACTATTTCAGACAAAATATACATGAATCAAGCCACAGACTGTCTCACACATCCATGAGAAGTATTTTTTTCAGTAAAAAAAAGGACACCTAAACAGCTTCATATCCTATTTTCCTGCATTATTCCTAATATAAATAATGGCTTGGTTACATTTTTAAGATTATAGTCCAGAATGATTGCAAAGTTATTACAAGCAAATCCTTTATGTCTCAGACAGATATTAAGTTTTTCCTACAGGATGCTATGCCATATCATCTTCCCATTTGAAAAAAATGAAACCATTTTGATTCAAATTTACCATAAGGATAAATGTGCAAATGAAAACAGCAATAGCAGGACTAAATAATAACAATCTTATCTATTGATGAAAACATTACAGTATCTCTCATCTCACGCCACGCAGTTTTGCTCTTTCACGCACTTCCCCCTCTTTTTTCCCCCCACTCCCAGAGAGGTGGGAAGGAGGATCAAAAGAATGCAACTCCCACAGGTTAAGATAAGAACAGTTTAGTAACTAAGGTATAACACAAATCACTACTGCTACCACCAATATTAATAATGACAATAGAAATACAAGGAAAGAATACAAGAGCTTACCAATTTCCACCCAGCCTGAACACACAGTGCACCTCCATCACCTGATAACAAGCCTGGCCACACAGTGCCCCCCTGCACCCCCTTTCCGGGTCTCTGCTCTCTGTTCTACTTCCTGGGCATGACGTGCTGTGGTATGGAATACCTCCTTGGTCACTTTAGGTCAGGTGCCCTGTCTCTGCTTCCTCCCGGCCTCCTCCCAGCTTCCCCTCCTCCCCGGCATAGCATGAGGCTCAGAAAGTTCTCTGCCAGCCTAAACATTCTAAGCCATAACTATAAACACTGGTGTTACCAGCACTGTTCCCAAGCCGAAAATCAAAAACACAGTGCTGCACCAGCTACTACGAAAAAGAAAAAATGACTGCTGCTTCTGAACCCATGACATCATCATATGAAGAAATATTAACACGACAATCAAAAATATTAATTTAAGAATCTGCTCATTTATAGACAGAATTGGAGGAGACGTACATTGTACCATTTAGCCATGAGTGGTACCAGTTCAAATTCACTTCCCGGAAGCATTGCCTACCAGGTTTATTTCCACTTCAAATTCTATCAATTCATAAAAGTTTCTTCTTCTCTGAGAAACAAAGAGATTCCAAAATTCTGAATGCATTACCACAGACTATGCTAAAGAAATAAGGATTTGAATATATGTTCATGCCTGTATATATATGTGTGTCTTCATGGAGGGCAATAGCAAAAGGGGGCTAAATTGGCAAACAAAAACTGATGAGATTAAGCTAGAAAAAGAGCAAAATAAATATTAAAGAATTGCATAATCCTAAACCAGCAACGTCCAAATGAGGATTTGTAGTATATCTGTTACTGATTTCTGACTGGCTGTGGAAAGACCAGATACAGTTTCAAGAAAAATCTTATTACAACACCTTTTATCCAGCTGCATCTATTGATGTAAATGAAGGCACACCAATTATTGAGAGAAGGGATGCAAGAAAATGAATAAAAAAATCCCACGTTTTAGGGATGTGCTTTCCAATAAGGAGCACTTCCACAGCATAAAATGCAAGAAAATGCTAAAAACCCATTACTACAGGAGATGGAAAAATTCTGCTCTAAAAGCAAACCTCTGCCTATAAAGAATAGGAAATAATCATTATGTGATAAACCTGTGAGGTCCCATCACTAATTAGGAATGCATAGAATAAGAGAACAAACAAGTATTCCACAAAGCTGAAGAACTCATGCAAATAAGAAAGATCAGAAACCAAAATGTTGCCAGATAAGATAACAAATATGCAAAAATAACCATCTTGAGTGTATTCTTAACCATAGAAAGTCTAGTATATTTCTGTTTCATAGTGTCGTAGTCAAATTTAATGTCTTGTGTACCCTAAAATAAAATTACAGTGTTTTATATGTCACAGCTCCCAACAGTAGGAAAGGCAGCCAGCACCTACTCACCAGTTACCATGTGTTAAGTGCTAAAGATTTACACTGGTGGGACTGAGCACCAGTTTACACTCTCTGGTTGACTGAGTACCCAGTACTGATATTATAGGACAAATCTTTCCAAATCCTTTAGCAACACTGATAATACAGATATTATTCTGTGCCAACACACTGTCAAGAACTGTGATACTGTCCACATTAGTCTCAGAGAAGAAATAAAAGACGCAGTATGTGAAGAAGCATAAATATGAGATCATGGAAGGCAGGTAGGGAAAGGGGAGAAAGGAAGTGAGTTTATCTGCTTAAATAGGAAGTGTAGAAACATCTGTTCTTTTCCACTTTTCCCCTCCCAATCTTCAGCCTTTGAAAAGGTGTATGGGTCACTCTTCTGTGAATCCCTCCATTTCTTGACCAAGTCTCTATCCAACAAGTATGCTCTTCATAGTGCCAGAATAGTTTTATATTTTAAGACACAAGTAATGTGGCACAGAGCTTTTGAGATCTACATTTTGGGGCTTATCCAAAAACTTTTTCTTTCAGAACCCAAAGTTTGTTCTATCTGAGGAGGCCAGTGTTGTGATAAACTTAATTAAGTAGACTAAATTGTCCTGAGGTATGCCATCAAAGTTAGTGGGAAAAAAATCTTTGAAAAATCACACTCAAATTCTTCACTGCTTTCTGTTTTATTTCTGTTAACTGGGTTTTTTACATGTAGTAAATAGAAAAAAAAATATTTAACTTGGACTAGAAAAATAGATAAATATTCAGGCATATTTTGGGAACTTTCCAGGGAAAGTTGCAAGGTAGTACCAAAACAAAAAGCCTACCTGGAAAGGATCCAGCTAATAGAAGAACTTTCGCAATGAAAAAGCATGCTAATGCCAGGAAACAATAAAAAAAAAGCTCTGATAAACATCCTGACTACTTCTTCCCCAGAAAAAATCCCTTCTCCATAATAACCACTGTTGCTATGTGATCATCTTCTCCTGCACGTCCCTGTGCAGAGCTAGTACTCAAGGGATATTTTTGCTTTTGATGACTGATCTTCTGTCTCATCAGCCAGTGGTAGTTTGTCCTTGACTTCCACAGAAGCTGGGTTAAGATCTAGAACAAACAGTGATAGATGATTGCTATTCCGAGTTGCATGATGTGGGTGAAAAAAAAAAAACCCAAGTATAAATGTAAAAGAAGCGGACAATCAAATTAATTTAAGGGTAACGAAGATTCTTTATCTGGGGCACCAAACAATATTTTTTTTTATTGGTACTGTAGGCCCACATTTCTCATAGCAAAGCAGAAGCATTCAGATACAGCTAGTTTGTCAAACTTGGCAAACTTATCTGTTTTAGTGGAAAGCCCAACGATTGACTAGACACTAGATCAGAGCTGGCAAAAATCCTCATGATTTTACCACATTGATTTATGCTGACAGAATATCTAGCAATACATAGTCCTCTAATAAAGTGAGGTATATAGGAGGCAGTGTGCTAAAACTTTTGATGGCTTTCTCTGCACTGAATCTACATTAGTAACAGAAGACTTCAAAATTAATTCTGGAAACATTTGAAGACATCTACTTGCAAAATGTTTGGAGTCAAGCCATTTTAGCAGCGCATATTTGGCATAGATTCGAAAGGTATTATCCATGGCAATCTTTTACTGAAAAAAAAAGAACTACCTTGGCAAAAAACATGCACAAAAATTTTACTCTCTAAACTAACAGAACGCAAGACCTTTTCATTAGCTGTAAACTCTATTTTAGCAATTAGACATACAAAGAAAGTAACTTTCAGACTAGCATTACCATAAATTCAAGGAATTGCTGCTGATTACATCTGTTTCATGGTTGAGGCTCAGTTCTCATGGATCTGATGGATCCAGCAATGAGTGGTGTCCCTCAGGCACTGATGTTGGGACTGAACCTGTTCAACATCTCTTTTGGCAACATGGACAATGGGATTGAATTTGACAATGACACCAAGCTTTGTGATGCAGTCAACACACTGGAGGGAAGGGACACCATCCAGAGGGATCTGGACAGCATTGAGAGGTGAGCCAATGCCAGCCTCATGAAGTTCAACCAAGCCAAATGCAAGGTCTTTACACCTGGGTCAGACAATCCCAGGCACAGCTACAGGTTGGGCAGTGAAGTGATTCAGGACAGTCCTGCAGAGAAGGATTTAGGGGTGTTGGTTGATGAGAAACTGAACATGTGCTGGCAGTGTGTGCTCACAGCCCAGAAAGCAAACTGCATCCTGGGCTGCATCAAAAGGAGCTTGATCAGCAGGTCAAAGGAGATGATCTAGTTGTGTTCACATGTTGATTTACAGCTAATGTAGCAGTAGTGCAGTTATGCAAAAAATCCTGAGGGCGGGAGAAGTTGAAATTGGACAGTTAGTATTGGCCCACTGTCAGGCTGATTTCTGCTTTACTCCTAAACCAAACCTGTGTTTCTCTGCCAAGATTATAAATCTGCCATGGGAAGTTCATGTTCTGCTGGACCTGCATATAGAGAATGTGTTCTAAAGTCTTAAGTCAGAAAAAGTAGCAGAAACACAATATTTAAAATATATGGTCTGAACCTCCAACTGGTACAAACTTTACCTCACTGAAAATACTGGCATTAGAACCCATTTGCAATATTCTTTTGTTCTATGGTTCTTGTGTCTAAGAACAGAACTCAGCTTTTCAGTTTACCCTCCTCTCACTGAATGTGCCATAGATTTTGGAAAGCCATAACTCCACGTGTAACTGGGACATTCCCGAATGCAACTCTTTGCACAAGAAAAAAACACATGGTACTTAATAAGGGTTTTCTAAGGTTCAAATTAGATTGAATAATGGAGTTTACCTACCAGTTCTCCAAGTATTATTCCTATTTCTGTTTCTAATAAGCACACACTGATATTCTTCATAGAATAGCATTTTACCTATGGAAGATACAGAGACCTCTTTTTCACTTGAGATAGAGTATCTTCTGGAGAAATGTTTTCTAGGCCACAAATGTTTGTGGATAAAAGTGCATTCATGTCTGAATAACATTATGATAGCATCATGGTAAGTTTGTCTGTACAAACCTCCTGAGCAAATGATGGAAAACAAGTGTCTGATGAAAAAAAATGGTGAAGTACTCCTAGCTATATCAGTGTGTGCAAGTTTGGAAATTTGTTGTAAATAATTAGAAATTATATCAGGAATCAACAGGATATCATACTATACATCACAGGTCTTAGAATTCAGGAAAAAATACTGAATGGGGAAGACTGCCTGATTTGTGTTAATAACCATACAGTGTAATTATTCACTGCATCCAAATGAGTACAGTACATTTTTTACATTTAAAAAACATGAAACACAAGAACATCTGAACTCTCAAATATATTCTCAGGCAGTTACACTGGCAAATGCCCCTCAATATGCAGGCTCCTCTTTGATTTAGGGTATTCACATGGGCAATTAAAACTTCCATCCTCTCCGCCTGAGGCCAAGCAAGGCTTTGCTGGAATCCTTCAGCTGCCAGATGAGCAGAATCCCAGAACTTTTACAGATTTATCTTGCATCCTCCTTTAATAAAATGAATGCCAAGGTTAACTGTCAGATACTTGTAAGAAGCAGTAAATCTCACAGTGAGAAAGGTATTTCCCATTGCTTAGTAAGAAAAAAAAAGAAAAAAATCATGCTGGAATATATGTGAGAGGAAAAGACAAACTGTGCTTTGAAGCCTGAGCCTTTTTCAGGACTGAACATCTTGAGTTTTTGCACCACAAAACATTTGCAAAGAATTAATACGTGAATGGGAGTTACCAATTCAGCATCCATTACAGAACGAATTAGAGATCGCAGTATGAGACCTTTCAGGATGCAGCCAGTTTTATACACAAAGAACAAATCTATACGCTTAATTTCTCCAGGTTTGATTATGAATATATCTCACAATTAATTTATAGGTTCTTTTTGCTGGTTGTACTGATTTTCTATAGATCTAAATGAAACTCCTTCAGCAGTGCTTTTTGCCAGATACCACTCCTATGCTGGTATATAGAGGACTTCCAAAGTGGATTGCTTATGATATTTTCTCACTGCAAGCTAAAATTAGTCTGAAGCACCAGTGATTTTTTTTTCATTCTTCAGCATAGTACTGTATTTTACATTTTGATTAGTGGAGCCCGTGCTCCATAACTAGTTCTAAGATTGTACGGTCAACATTGTCAGAATAAAGATTTACATTATCCATTGTGCGTGTTTTTTCTAATTTTCCAAGAAGCAGTCATCTTAACACACAACTTTCTTTTACCCCAGATCTTCATTTGCAGCTGTTATTGCTTTAAGTGGGAGTTGGATATAGGGATTAAACCAAGTTATTTCCTTTGGGGACTGATGTTAATACTTCTGTTTAACAACACTGAGTCATCACATTTGCTCCAGTGCTGTTCACTTACTGAGTGGTGTACTGAAAAATCCATATCTTACTTCCATTCCAGCTCACAGTTTCAGCAGAATTTCCCCCTGCTCTAAACACTGAATTTTATTCTGTTTCCAGTGGATAAATTTTGTTAACCTGAATTTACACTGTACTGTGAGATATTCCCACGTTTTATGGGCTGTGAAGGGTGAATACATTTTGACAAGATTCAGACATGACATTACTGAAGCCAAATAGCTTAGCTATATTCCAAAAAGTATTTGACCTTTGTATGAATAGTAAAATTATACAGAGGATAGAAAAGATTCAGAGAACTTTTCTTTGATATAGAAGCCCTCAGATTTAAAGGTATGAACCAGCTTCCTACTACGGAAGGAAAAGAAACTTCCTCATAGGTAGTAGGTTACACAGCAGCCTGCTACACCAAACTGAAATGTGTGCTGCCAGCCAAGGCTGGGCTGAAATACACTTAGTTGTCTGATAATAATGAACATCTTTTGTTGCTTTCACCATTATTAAGATTCTTCACAAACATTTCCCACAATTATTTACAGTTTCAACATGTGAATTTGCCAAAGTCATATCCTTTATTTATTACCATCTTTCATCATGTTTGTAGAAATGGATGCGTATGAAAAAAGATGGGAAACAAACTGGTGCATCCATCCAGAAAGTCAATTATAAGAAATGCATTCAGCCACCAGGGGAAAAAACCAAATCCATAGAAGTTATGCAAACTTTGCAACCTGAGCAACAGTGGCTAACTTTTGAGTTTCTCTGTTGCCTGCCTAATGAAAAAGTAGAGTCAAATAGTAAAATTTCAAGTCCTGTCAAAACCAAGAATCCACTGAAGCTCAAACAGTAAAAAATTCCAGAGAAACTGGAACCCTGCTGTATGTTTGCCTTAGGGAGGTCTTACAGCAAAGCAGATTGGACGCATGCACATGATTAATTACAGTTATATGCCAGGAGTATCCACACCACTATGATTAAAAAATGAGAGCAGAAAGGATAGCTGTGAAAAAAGTCTGAAGGAAGGCAGAAGTGAATAGGGAGCCAGAATTAGCTGTCAGGCTGGAGAAAACAAGACAGGAAAAGGAGTAGCTCAACAGGAGGCAAAACATTCAAAGGCTCAAGCTGTCATAATAGAACAGCTAGAACAGAAGAGCCTTTTTCTATGGTGGCAATTTCTTCACAGTGTTATTTTATGCTGGGATCTTGGGAGAAAAAACAGACCCCATGTATGCCTTCCCTTCTCTTTGTTCAGAAATTCATTGCAATATGGGGACTCAGATGATGTGAATGTTATTTAAGACAAATCAATTAGAAGTTACATCAGTAAAGATGCTTACCAATGAAGTGCTTTCTAACATGATCTAGCTAGCTGATCATGTTTTATCCAATTGTGATATTGGATATACAATCCATGCATAGTATTTCTCTAGTTTTGAAAATCTATTAAAAGTTACAGTAGTTAAAAATTATTTTCCCTGACAGGAAACATGCAAAATTGTCTAAAGCTTTAAATACTTCTTTGGGACAACACATTTGGTTCCCAGTTCTGTCAGTGTACTGTTCCTTCTCCGTCTGTCAAGTTTCCCAGGTCATGGTTGACAGTATTGGAGTGTCATATGAGAAATAAATGCACCATAAGCTTTGATAGAGAGGCCTGATAAAAATGCTATTATTTTTAATTAAGAATGTTTGAATTAACTAAATGTCAGTCATTGATATGGATTTTTTGATTGCTCTTATTCAATTAAAAAAAGCTAATAGCTTCAGTTACAAGCGCTTCCTACGCTTCTTTTTTTCCTTCTGTCACCTTATCCCCTAACTAAAAGTGATGTGAAACCAGTATGAAAGAATTAAAAATCCAGCATCACTTGGTTTGCATGCGGTTTAGAATCAAAAAAAATTGGTTGGTAGCTATCTCTGGAGGTTATCTAGTCCAACTCTCCTAAAACATGGGCTAGTTGCCAAGCAAGGTCAGGCTGTTTGAGGCCTTGCCAGATGTAGTTCTGACTGTTACAAGGATAAAGACCCCACAGCCTTTCTAGGCAATCTCCTCCAGTGCTTAATCACTGTCACAGTGAAAATTTTATACTTACATATAGCTGGAATTTCCCTTGCTGCAAGTTGTGGCTCTTGCCTCCTTTCACTGACCATATCTGAGAAGAGTTTAAATATATCTTCCCCCTCTTAGGCAGCTGAAGATAACAGTTAGACATTTCCCATTTTCCTTCTCTTTACTGAGATCAGTAAGTCGATCTTTTTTTGATCCTTCTCATGCGTTATGCACCAAACCACTTGTGTCTTACTGTATGTCTGATGGATCTGCTGGTTTTAAGAATTTTTTATGCACTAAAGGCATCAAACTGGACCAATACTCCACATGTAATTGTATTAATGCAAGGCAGAGGGGAATATTCACTTGTTTTGATCTGCTGACTACTCTCAGCATGGCCAGCTACAACACCTCTCTCAAATAACCTGATCATTTCTTATGGGAGATGAATATTCACTGATCTGGAACAAAACTTTATTTTGATGAACTCCATGCTTTGGTTTGTAAAAAAAATATTATTTTTTCCTCAGTTTTAAGGAGTGTGACAAAAAAGGTTTGAGGACAGTTGAAATTAATTCATTTTTGGACAGAGTGATACAAAAGAAAACATGGAGTGATCAATTAAGCTTAATTCTTTTTATATGAGCTTTGCACATGCTAGACACGTAGATACTAGTATCTATTCTGGATACATGTTGCAGCTAATGATAAGGATTAAGTTGTATGATAATGAGTCTAAAGAACTGAGCGAGCAAATAATTACATGAAAGAGACATTCTGAAAGCAATATCCAGAAAACTATGAAACTTATAGCTATCATCTTTGAAACTGAAAGAGTATAAGATTTTTTTTGAGACATAAATGATCTATAACTGGATTACAAATGTTTGTCTCATTTAAAGTGAAAAATAACCTGATGGACTAATGTAAGAATACATCAATCCTAGTAAATATCAGTGAAAAACTAAGAATACATCATTCCTAGCCCCATGCGCTGAAAGAAAATTTGACTTTTTCCTTCTTTGCATATCATAAAATATTTCTCTGAAAAAGAAAAAACATGAAAGACATTGAATGAGTTTAACAAATTCAGTTCAGAATTTGTTGAAATGTTTAATATTAGGGAACACTGGGCATTCCTGGAGTTCTCTGCCAAGTGAAGACCTCATTAATCATAGATTATAGAAGATGATTGCACTTGAAGGAAAATTCCCAGCCATTACTTAGTCTTTGGCAAGCAAAGCTGAGACTGTGTCTCTGTCACCAAATGTGTGCAACTATCCTTCAAATTTAAATGCTGCTCACAAAGTAATTCAAGTCGATATTCATTATGGATTGTGATTTTTCTCCATAACATGGAGAAAGTCAATCACCTAATGCAGCACATCCTAGCATTTTGTGAAATCCCTGCCTTTTCTGTCATAATGTCAGTATTCCATTTTCTCTTTTCAGAGAAGGGAGGAACTGTGAGAAAACCCTTTACATTGCACTTATGTGAGAGTGAGAACAACCATTCCGCCTTCCTGCCAGAATACAATTAAATTTGCAGTTAGAATATGTAAGTAGCTATCAGCATGATAAGCTAAGCTCCAATTACAGTGTATGGAGTTTTAAAGTGTGCTGCCAATGAAGCCTGGAGAGCACTTCAGTTCTCCCCTCTATTAAACTTGCAAGGATTGATTCATTTTATCAGAGGGATCCAGTGTTATTTGAAGAGTCCTAGGATCACCTGTTCTACATTTGGTAGGGCACAGACATCCCAAAGTTCCTTTATGCCTTTCATTCTTCTGTGGATGTCTGCGTCAGCCTAGGGCTTCTCAGATGACACCCAGGAACAACTGTGCTGATACACTGGTTAAGCAAATAATCCTCAAATACTCAGAAATCACACTGAGCCATATTTTCAGCCTGCAGTGGAAGTTTAAGCACTTAAAATGCCAGTTGATATCTACCCTCAAGCATCTAAACAGAGGTGTCTTTAGTGCTATCAGTGTCTGGGTCACCTTAATGAAGAGTGACAGAAATGGCACTGCCTACCTTGCCTGAGGTAATGAGGCATCAGTGACAGTGGCTTTAACCACCTTCCACTAACAAAAGTCGTTGTAAAAATAGGCTTACAGCAGAATCACTGAGCAAATTTAGAGAAATTGTCTAAGGAAGGCTACATTGCAATTCAGCAAGAATGAATGTCAAGTTCTGCACACAAGCAAAAGCAATCAGCTGTGTAATGACTGGATGAATAATTATGATCTCTGGTGCTACAGAAAAGGGTCTCTGAGCTATAGTGAGTCACAAGCTGAAAATGATTCAGTATTAGGCTGCTACAAAACCCAGAACATACAATACTGTGATAGAGAAACAATAGCTTTGTCTGTAAAAGACATAAAGTAACTCTTTCCTTTCACTTGTGAGTAGTATGAACTCAGGGGAAGTACTGTGTCCATTTTCAGGCAGTGTAGATCAAGAAGAATGTGGGTCAGTCCAGACAAGCAACAAGAATGACTGAAGGTCTTAAAAACATGGCCAATAAAGAAAGGTTGAAGGAATTAGGAGTAATCTAGATAGGGCTGAGGGAGGAATACTTGGCAAGACTTACTTTTCTGTCTTTAAGAATAACAAAGAGAAATGAGGAGGAAAGAAAGACATAAGGACTTTTCTGGTGCTGATCCCTACTAAAGACTTTTGGCCACTATGATTTATTGTTCCCATGCCTGTGCATCAAGAGCAGGGTCCATGCAGCCAGTTTGTCCATCACTACTGCTTAGCTCACCCTCATGAGCTAGCCTTTTGGCAGGAGAAGGCTCTCTGGAAATGTGGAGTTCCTGCCAAATACTGAGGACAGCCAATCTTGTAACGTTTTTTCCTCTACACTGTATATCAGCTTGTATTTGCACAGAGAGTGCACTGCGTAAGGAGCTGAGTCTGAAACAGAGGCAAACTGCACAAATAACTTCATGAAGAAACTTGATCACCTCCCTGTTTCTTTGAAGGTAGAATGCAACTGTCAGCTGAAGTTTAAATGGTGCTGCAGGGTTGTACACAAAATGTACTTCTGTTTAAAACTGAAAATAAAAACCAATCCATTGATCAAAATCTGATGTCAGGGAGTAGCAAAGGCCAGCCTAAGGGCATGAGGGTCGATGGTGTTCCAGTGCAAGCTGTACTTTCACCATCAGGGTGCAGTTCCACAGGCTGAGGGCTAGTATCAGAGTCCATCAACAGCCCCAGATCCAGACGATGAGGTCCCATCAAGAGCAAGAGATGGAGCCAGGGAAATGGCTCCAGAGAGAGTTGCAAAACAGTTTAGGGAGGGACAGAGAGCACCAGGCTGAACTGAAATTGGGTCCTGACCCTACAGGCAGGAGCTGGGGAGACTGTGCAGGGCCAGTAAGGTCTGTTGGTGCTTTCACGGTCATGGAAAGTTTCAAAGGAAGAAAAAAATATCACACTCTAGATTTAACACACATCTGACTGATTTTAATGTTACCTGTTTTTAAAAATTCCACATAATAACTTTTAGGTCTTGAAGATGACAAATAAAATTCAATAAAAGCAAATGATTTTTTCACTATTGAATTCTACTGATAGCAAAGCATCAGATATATTTATTAGTAATATGGGCTGAAGCAAAGATTTTTAGTCTTACTTAAGTCTGAATGGTTCTTACCAGAATTACAGTTTGGGCTGGTGGCAGAACTGACCATGCCAAAATATTTTTTAATAGCTATATGGTTTTGGAAAAATCTCATGGAATCTCCTAAGAATTGTTGCTTATTGAGAATATGGCTGCATCTCAATGGGAAATGGGTTCTTACAGCTTTGGGATCTTACTGAATGCCATAAACATAAGAGCAATGGTAAAGCTAGCAATTAAAATGTTTCCTTGCCTTTCTTGGCCGTAAATAAAATGAATTGGATGTAGCAACCTAGTTTTAATCCACCTGTTATTTCAGGCACTATCAGATGCCTAGCTCATTTAACTGACAGAAAATTCTCAGAATAATTTGTATTACTTGCATTCTGCAAAAGCTTCGTTGATCTCTTCTCCTTCCTCATTTCACCCACAGGCACAGACTTGGCTATTCATCATGTGTTCCTCACCTCATTGTGCTATGAGACAGCAGTGCTCTTATGGGTTGCTTTAGACCATTTGGCTGCAAAAGCTGGCAGGCAATCCTGTAACCTTGGCATACTAACTTTCTAACAAAAGCCCTGCCACTGTGGGTACCAGAGGGGAAAAAATACCCTTGTATTCACAGAAAGTATGGCAGGGAAGCAGATTCACTTTTGTTTCAATAACAAATTTCCTTTGACTGCAGCCCTCCCTTTGATTTTTTTTCACAGTCAAGTTTGCTAAATAGGCAAAGGGAGGAGAAGACCTATAGAACGTTAGGTCACAGTTGCCAATTATTTGAAACAAAGAATCTATGAAAAATCAGCAAAGAAACTGCTAAATGTATTCTTAGAATACTGTCTTAGTAGGAGATGGTTTTATTCCATGGACTAGTTTCTTTTTCATCTGCGCACACATTCAATAGAAAAGCCTTGAGCAGTGAGGAATGTCTGGCATTTCTGCTGTCAGTGTGCGTGTACATTGGAGTATGGTATTTTTAGAAGCCCATCACATCCAAGTATGCATGAATTCTCACGTAACCTCATAGTGTGAACAGCTCACAGAGTGAGGGATGCGAGGGTTTATCAGATTAAACACACAACTTAGCTCCTGCTGAGCGTCCAGCAAATACTGAACATGTGAAGTTCTCCAAATACATGCTGCATATTCCAAATCCAGAGGCAAAATACGCTTTAAGACTCAAATGGAGGAAAGAAGCAGAAAAAGCTGTGGTAGCTGGGATATGACATTGGTCTGCTGTGAAGAGCTAAAATTCATTAACCTTAGAGACTGTATGAGGAAAGTTGGACGTTCAGTGCGCTTTAAACAGCCACAAGTCTCTTGTAAGTGCATCTGAAAAGGTGTTCCATTCTTAGGAGAAATTTTATGTAAATAGGTTTCTGCTGGGGCTAGTGTCATTTCCTGACCCATGCCCAGAAATTAAGGCTTATGCCTTCTCTCTTGGCCAGACCACCTGACCTATAGCCTTAAAGTGCCTTCACAATATAAGGAAACCAGGGTCAGCTTTACAAAGAATGCCCAGGGAAGGTCAACTTCAGAGAATGTCTAGTTTGAGGCACACAGTTATTCACACAAGAAGGTGAACTTCAGTGAAAGGGGCAAGTTTGGACTGGCACCTTTCTGGAGATTTTTCAATTTCCCTTTATTTCTCAAAAGGTAAGAATAGCATTTTTACAATGCCAAAGCCTAGCAAATGCAAGGAAAACATTTAAGAAAATATTCCAGTGCTAGAGACAGATATAAATTTTATTGAATGAGCCACAGAACAATTTTACAGCAAGCTTCCACTTAAAGAGGGCAGTGGTTTAAAGATAGGGTAAATTGCCTCTAAGCTGCTGAGTGACTTCAGATCCCTGAAATTTTGTAGGTGAAGCAGAGGACAGTTTAAAAGGCCTTGCGTCTTTGCCCTAGCACCGAAACAACCAAAATCACTTGACATGTAAGTGATTAGGTGACTGAAAGATAAACAGGAACATATTCAACCAGCATACTTTTGAAAAAAAATATTTTCAGTAAAATAAGGCAGAAATAAATATGAACCATAGGTCAAGTATTTTTTAATTTTATTTCATTAAAGTGTTTAATCAGACTTTAAGTACCTAGTTTAATCACCAAAGCTCGGGCCTAAAGCCATTTGCTGAGTGAAATCAAAGTTTAGAACATAAACACAACATTCTTGCTTAATGCAGCTTTGATCTAATGACTAATAAGAAGAAAGGGTTCTTGTTCTATTACTCCCAGGACACAAATGAAATGGACTTTAGCTTTATCTAATCTTGATTACATCTATATGTCTTGCATGTCTAAGGGGGTAAAACAAAAGTAACCTCTGCATTTTGAAAAGGGATAAGGGGACTTTTTTTTTTTCTTTTTCTTTTTAAGTTGCTTTTAAAAGAGGATGAAGAAACGGGAAACAAAAATGAGCTAATGAGATGGCTAGTGCTTCTTTTTTCTTCTTGTGAACCTGTCCAGAATTCATAATGCATTTTTCCTTAAGAGAAGAGATAAAGTCTTAAATAAATAAAGATAACATGGTGTCATGCTACTGGAATTGTGCAGGCTTGTACAGCAGCCTGCAAAAACACTGTGGAAGAATATGTTGAATGTCTTTCTAGTTCCTATGGTAACCACTGGAGCAATAAGTTGTTCTGAGGACAACAGGAAAAAAATGCTATGGGAAAAACAGACTCTTCCTGACTACAGCAAGGAAAAGGCATGATCCCTGCAGCCTCCTAGCAATAACGTACACTGTGATTATAACTTTAAGTATGCAAACAGAGATCCAAGTGCCACAAAGGGGATGAAAAATAAAGAGCTGGCCCAGTGCTCTGTGTTTTTATGATGGGGCTTGAGGTACAGAGGTAATTTTCAGTCTGTAATTAATATTTCCCTGCTACTGCCAAGGCTTTCAGAGACTAATCTCTCCTCTTTCAAGGTTCCTAATTGGATATTCTTTGAACAAAGTCCCGTGGTTCTAAGTAACACAACGATCACAATGAAATTACCATATAGTAACACTTCTCCAAATACTTCCTAAGCGCTGTAGGTGGCTCCGCTGCTGTTTCTTCATTTTCTAAATTTACACCTTTTTCCATGACCATATCATCACTTTACTTAGCATCTAACATCAATCATCTTCAGAGATGCATCCAAGCTACTGCCAGGTATGAGAGGTATTTCCTTACTTTAAAGTGAAAATACCTATTGCCATCAGTGTAGCATTCCTATCAGAGCTCACTTAGTTGAATTTCTTGTCACAGCATTATCTTATGTGAATTTTCAAGTAAAAAAATATTAATTGCTTATAACTGAATGTATAAAAGAACAGTTTGATATACTAAAGATAGGGAATTGTCTTGTTTCTGCTATAGAGATCTCAGAGAGCAGGAAGGAAATGTTCCCAAGGAACACAGGGTAAAGGAAGAGGATCTGGAGCATGAATTTTCAGCAGAGAATTGGAGGAACTTGCTGGAGAACATGAACACCTGGCATAGTAATTGAAGTCCATAACATGATTTTACATTTGAACATCATACCAGTACCAAACATTTAAAACACTGTGTGTTTAATATAGTTCCTAAAACATATTTATACTCCAAAACATAAAAAAGTCAGTAGCATATAACATATTGATAACTGTACTAAGGAGCAGTTCATAGCCAGGTAAATGTTATACTTGATTTTAATCATTGTCTAAAATAACTGGTTGAGAATTCCTCAATGAAACTAGCAAAACAGTCTTTTCTACCAAATACAGTACACTCTTGCATCTTGCTTTAAAGGACAAAGAGCTCTCTCTAGCACTTTACCAGAGTAATGACTGCCGTTGAAAAGGTATCTTCTTATTATACCTGTGATCTAGGGAACACTTGCTGTAAATACAGTTTTAGAAACTCTTCACCTCATCATTCTCATCAGCCACTTCCCCTTGGTAACATCCCTGGCTGGGCACCTGTCTTGGGTTCAGCAGTAGCAGTCATTTTTCTCCTTAGTAGCTGGTGCAGTGCTGTGGTTTTGACTTACAGCCTGGGAACAGTGCTGATAATACCAGGGTTTTCAGTCGCTGCTCAGTAATATTTAGTCTAACCAAGGACTTTCTGAGCCTCATGTTCTGCCAGGGAAGAGGGGAAGCCGTGAGGAAGCAGAGACAGGACACTTGACCCAAACTAGCCAAAGAGCTATTCCATACCACAGCACGTAATGCCCAGTATATAAACTGGGGGCAGTTACCCGAACAGGTTAGATCACTGTTCAGTCAGGTTGGGTATCAGTCAGTGGGTAGTGAGTGGTTGTATTCTCTTCCCTTCTTATTTCCCTTATCATTATTATCATTGGTGGTAGCAGCAGTGGTTTGCATTATACCTTAGTTACTGGGCTGTTCTTATCTCAACCTGTGGGAGTTACATTCTTTTGATTCAAATCCCCATCTCTCCTGGAGCAGGGAGAAGGAAAGGGAAGGGGAGTGTGTCCTGGGTTCAGCAGCAGCAATCATTTTTCCCCTTTAAGTAGTAGCTGGTGCAGGACTGCATTTTGGATTTTCGGCTTGGGAACAGTGCTGATAACACCAGTGTTTATAGTTATGGCTTGGAGTGTTTAGGCTGGCCA
>JASSUY010028330.1:0-37867 GCA_032466535.1 Forpus xanthops | reverse complement strand
CCCCTGTCCATCAGTTCTGTAGCTCCATCATAGAAGGCCACCAAATTGGTCAGGCAGGATTTCCCCTTAGTGAAGCCATACTGGCTGTCACCAAGCACTTTGTTGTTTTTCATGTGCCTTGGCATGCCTTCCAGGAGAATTTGCTCCAAGATTTTGCCAGGCACAGAGGCAAGACTGACACTTATAAGATAGCTCTTTGCAAGAGCAGCTCATTTACACAGAGGCTTAAGGTTGGACAGTATCTGGAAAGCCTTAAGTTGTGCGATTCTCAGCTGTGCCAAGGGTCATCTACTGTCTCTCAGTCTTCTGAAATGATATTTTTGCTTATTCAATAAGGAGAGGAAAGAAGAGGAGGAAACCACTGAAATAAGGAGGAAATGCTGCAGATACCAAAGAGTGAGAAAGCAACAGCAAAGCATGATATAGCAAAGGGGACAGGGCAAGGCAGGGGTGGTAAAGTTAAGGTAAAAAAAGAACAGTAGAAGTACCCAGTCTTGGAATCTAATGTTATTTTAAGCCAGTAAAAGAGAATTACAAAGAGCAACTAGGCATATGAGTTTGTAGCAGTGAGAAGGTTCCACATTTTCCTCCCAAGCAGCCTAATAAATTCTTGTGCTCAGGTTGGACACTAATGATGAAAAAGCTTCATTTCCCCAAATTAATAGCTACAATACATCACCAGGCTATAGCACCATAGCTCAGTGCACGCAGGGAGAAAACCCTCAAAATCACCTGTCGAGGCAGGAGGAGGATTTGGCTGTTATTTATTGCTTTGTGTGACTCACACTTGTGGGTAAGGGCACTGCAGCACGGATGGGAGTGAAAGTCAAATTGCTGTCAGTGTAATTTATGCCCGGAAAGTTGAACTCAGGCTACTTCTGCTTATGCTTCACCTGTAATTTGTCTGAAAAATATGAAAAGGGTAAGAAAACAGCTTGAAAAATACATGCCTCTGCAGCCATTTGTCAGGCTCAGGTTTGCTTAGAGGAAAGATGGCTTAATGTCTTGGGCAGCATCAAGAACTCCATACAGTCTCCTGTAATGGCATAAATGGCTCAATTAACCTTAGAGAAGATAGTTACTTTCAGGTTTGGTTCCTTGTCTGCAAAATAGCTGTAATAATTTACCTTCCTTACCTGTCAGAGACAGCGTAGGGAAAATACAGGCATAACTAAAAAGTGAACCTTATAACCACTGACAGAGCTCAAAAGTTCAACTTTGTGGACTTCAGATTGTCCTTGCCAAAGCCACAGTGATCCTTAAATTATCCTTGCAAGGGCAGAGACTCTTGTGAATGACCTCCAGTGTGCCGTTTCTGAGCAGTATAACAAAGCAAGTTCATAGCTGTCCTGTCATTCCTCTTATTCCAGCTCTACCTGAAGATGACATGCTAAAGACACTGATAGTCAGACTCCATAAAAGTTGAAAGGCAATAGAAACTCTGGCATCCTCATGCAAAGGAGTTGCCCTGGCATTCACAGAGGGAGGGCACGCGTCTTCTGACCTGGGGATCAGTCCTTATTATCCCTGGTGTAAGCACGCTCTATCCTGCAGATGCTGAAATGAAGGGAATCCATGTGTCCTCTCCCAAAGCCCAGCCTCTTTTACTCAGCTCAAGCTTGCCAAGGGCTGTACAGCAGAAATTCCAGCTACTGCCTTCCTGGAAGCGAGTTTAATGGAGGAATACGGTTTTCAGCAAGATATAAATAATAGGGAACTTAATATCTTCCTCCCTGATGGGAATCAGGGGCATGGTGAATAGCAACACTGCTGTCACAACGTGCCCTGGTGCATGTCATCAACAGACAGGACTCAAGGCTGTGCGCCCATCATTTTGATAGTCTTGAGATTTAAGAGAGCTGGTCATGCTGTGTGCTGCAGAACCAGGCAGGATGGGCTTTGAACAGCATGGAGAACTACTCTTGAAAAGCATTCTAAAGGATTGCCTGCCACGATGAGTACTTTGAGTACACCTACTGCCAACTGCCCCCACAGCAGCATCCCTGAACAGGGCTTCTGATGAGCAGATGGCTGGGATCAGAGTTCAAGCTTTCCTCTAGCTCCTGCTTTCCCCAGTACTCATAGAGGAACTCCTGCAATTGGCAGCGTCTGCAGCCCAGCGCAACCTGAGATGTGCTGCTCACACTTACTCCTACAGTTGATACTATTCATCCCCACCTTGCTTTAGGGATCACATCCTGCGCCGCTGCACAAAGCTCTAATTTCATTCCTTCCTTCAACCCCAAGTCAGTTGGCAACACTTCTGCAAGACGCCTTCTCAGGGCTGGGTGAAGATACCCACTGGCAGACAGCACGGGTGGCTAAGCAGATGCACAGGCACAAGCCCCATGCTGGGTAGAAGGGAAGGCATGATGAGGCAGCAGGATTGGTCTCTATGCAGTATCTGCCCCCTTTACCCCTAGCCTGGGCTTTGCTTCAAAGGATGCTTTGGGACATGAAAATCATTTCTTGTAACAGGGAAGAAAAGGAATAAAATGAGCCTCTTTGTTCTAACAATGTAAATGAGAAGCACTTGCTTCTGGTCTCCTAATAGAAATAAAGGCATATTCAGGAAATTTGAAGGCAAGAGATTAGAACCCTGGACAAAGAAATCTCTATCTACACACTAACCTGTGAGGCTTTGAGGAATAAAGGGCAAGGCCTTGATGGCATTGAAAGTGGGGGCTGGATGGACACAAGGGGAAGGAGAACATGAGTTTCATTAGAGTTTCTACAACTTTTTCTCCTACCAGAGAAATAAGTTGTTCTTCAAGACTTCAGGCAAGCATCAGAAGAAATTCATTCTGCTGTAGGCTATTCTGTAACTGTTTATTTGACGTACTGGCTGGTGCTGACTCTCCAAGAGGGGATCCTAGGTTAGAGGGTTCTCTGGGTAGCAGTAACAGGAAAGCTTGAAATGGCCTTCCTTTGACCAGCTACATTGGGACTATTCACACAGAAATGACACCAGAAGATAGTGCTGTCATAGCAAATGGTTTCTGTTCCTGAGGGGGAAGACAGGAATGCAGTCTGTCACACCCTGAGTAAACCTAAGATGAACTAAGTTCAAGGCTTTTGCTAGAAGCAGGAAACCTGGACAATATACAGGAGAAGGCAGGCAAGAAATGGAGTGTGAGAGCAGGTGTCCTCCAGATGACAAGCCTGAGGGGATCAGCTGGCAAATTTCAAGGGGATAACGAATACTTCAAGACATATCATGCCACTGCCTCTTGGTGGGAAAGAGGATAGAATAGCCCAGGTGAAGAAAGTGGCAAGAAGGAGATGATGATCAAAAGCTATTTATCAAAGCGTAACATCAGACTGACTTGACAGGGAGCCAGAGAATGGCCTGCAGACAGTGGGTGGATATCAAGCTTTTCATCTAACCCAGACTGGCTAAGGAAAAAGACTGCTTCTGATGGCACTTTAGTGATGAATGCAAAATCTGCTAGGTTGCAGAATCATTCTGGTTACATAGGAGTAGGCACAGGAGCCAGCAGTGCCAAGTCTGCAGTAACAGATCCCACCTCTGCAAGCAAAGCAGAAGGGGCAAGAGCTGGCCTTTTATCTTGCTGGCACAAGACCCCTGGAGGGAAGTATGACAGGATGAGGAATATGGACCCACCATTAACATCAATTTTGGATGTTTTATATATAGCATTCTTTCTCAACAACAGAATTTTTGTAAGGCTCTGTGATTGCTGTCTCTGCTTCCATTTCCACTTTGGAGATGGAATTGAGTGCTTCCTACCTCTCAAATATGCTGTGAGATGCATGGGAACAAAGGCAAACAATGTTGTTTCTCAACTGGACAATGGCAGCCCAAAAGCTGTTGCTTGAGAAGGTTGGTATACTTGTTCTGCAGAGGAGGCTGGTTTTCAGGGCTGTAAAGTTGATGCTTTGCCTGAACACTAAATTCACTGATTAGCATCGGCCTGCAAGGTAATGAATATGGAACAAGGACAGCTCTGAGTGTCTGCTGTTCTTGTGTGCATAAGAACTACAGTGATAGGCACAGAGCAGTGAGCAAAAGGCATTGATGAGCCTGTTGTGTTTTAAACTCTGTTGAAAAGGGGGCCAGGCACTGCCTGCCTGCATTCAACAGTAAATGGGTTTAGCCACTGTGATTGAGAGGAGATGGGTTTTAGAACTGGTCTGTGAAAAGAGCTTTTATTCCTAATACAACACATTTCCTACTTGCCTGTGGAGAAGCACAGGGTTAGACATGCTTTGGATAATATCGGCTTCCATAGATACTAATAAGCCATGACCAGGGCTAGGTCCTGCCAAGACCTCCACTGTTTGCAGTGTTGGTGCCCAGACCTTCCCTGAGGACTGCCCCATAGCCTTTAGCAGATGCACTCACAGGCCACATGCCACAGCCGCCCCAGCATGACACAACACATGGATGTTTACAGCTCATTGCTTTCCCTTGCCATACACTGCTGTGCAAGCCTGTTCACCACAACACAGCATCCATACACAATATATTTTCCCTAGAACTAGAGAGCTGTAAGCAGGCACAACACACCCTGCAGGCAAAACCAGGCCAAATACAGCATCCTCTGGGTGAGACATTTGGCCCATTGTGGCTTTTGGGGGATTCTAGTAAACCCATATATTGCAGAAGTTGGTGTCTAAAAGCAGTGTCCATCCCTACAAGTGCTTTGCCTGTCACTTTCAGCTGTCCTCATCTAGACTGTCCTTCCAAGGCTGGTGGAGATCTAGGTTCTGCAGGATGTCTCTGTTCAACAGCAGATGCACAGTGCCTAAATCTAGGGTAGCAGACTTTGATGCAGAGTTGAGAAGAGAGCATATTTCCTGATGGCAAGCAGCGAATCTTGACATTCTACTGTGAGATGAGCAGGATTGCTCTGAGAAATAACTCCACCTGATCTCTTAGAAATTAGTCTCCTCAGTCTTTAGATAATTGTTTCTCTGAGAGTCCCCAGTTTGCTGTTGTTACAAATCTGGGGGAGCTCCCCTGTGGTCAGACATGGGTAGCCAGCAGAAGTGCTCTCCTCATCACAGCGATTGCAAAACACAGCAGGGCTTTACAAACCAAACTCATCCCCAGTATTTGCCCATGATAACCCCCAGGTGCCTCAGTGCTGTTCTTGCACATCAACAGCCACTTCTGCCCAGCTCATTCAGGGTTCTCACCCCTGACCACCAGTCCAAGGTGGAAAAGCCCCACATACAAGCAGGGAATTTTTGCCTGATTTGTCTTTTTCTCTCATCTTTTCACAGGAGCAAAGCACTGCCCATGGTCTCTGCAGCAAGGGGTTCCCCTGCAGCATGACATCATGCAGAGAGCTCCCTTGGCTCATGGACAGCACTGATTTCTTCTGGTAGAGTAACCCTGGCTGCCAAGTGAAGGCAAAACTGCTGGTCCTTCTGTACAGCACCCTGAGCACCTGCCCCAAACCACAGATTAGATCCTTCTTAGAGTCATTTTAGCACTAACCACAAATCTGCTGCGCTGCTACAGATGGTTGGGACACTGCTGACTTCCTCTACTGGAAGGTGGCAATGCTTTCCTGCCCTTCCTGGCTCTGTTCTATCTCAGTCATTCTGTGGGATGTACTTAGCACATTCAGTATACTTTTTAAGAACTTTGTAGCCACCACTCATGCTGCTGCTCTATTCATCCCTGAGCTCTGGGATGCTCATAAGCAGTATCTGGTACCTCAAAGGATACCAAAAATCATCTGTCCTTTATTTGCTATATGAGATTGTGTGGAGATAGAGAATCCAAATCAGCTGATCAACTCAAAGAGGGGCAAGATCAGAGGATATTTAATTAGGTTCCTAATTACAGCAGTTATTAGCGGTCATAAAATCACCTGGGTTTGCATCCCAGAGCACAGTGAACTGTAGATTTCAGAAACACACATTGCATAGATAAATATGACTATTCCTTTGGCTTGATCCCAGCTGGAAGAATATGAAGCTGTGCTATCAACAACTGAAGATTTAACTCTGATGAGTCATTTGTTCCTTCCACAATAAAAGCCATATAAAGAAGTTACATAGGTACAGTTGGGTTCAAACACTATTCATAACCCACAGCATTTCCACCCTAAATTCAAAGTAAGAAAAGAAGGGGAAGCACAATTGGAAAGCCCACACATTACTTGAAGAAACACAACTTTAACTCTATTTTCTGCATCTCTTCTGAAAATACAGTTCTGCTGATGGGAACAGACATTGTTTCTTCCTTATTATCCTGATTGGAACAGACATTGTTCCTTCCGTATGATTCCAACTAAGAGAGACCAACAAACAGGGAATCTACTAGAAACTAGTAGAATAACCCTGACTATTAAAGTGTTTTCTGCTCCTTACTTGCCTGTTGGTTTCACTCAGGCAGGCAAAGCAGTTTCCTATGAAAAATGGAGATGTTAAAAAGCTTTTTCTTCCCATCAGTCAATACTTTTCCTCAAAATCTGGCAGGTTTTCCTGGAAGTTTCAGAATTGTGCAGTGGGTTCAGCCATTTCCAGCAGAAATGGACAAAAAGAAATGTTTGAGAAGAAAATGTTTCTAACATGTCCAGAGCAGACCTTTGTTCTTCAAAGAATGATTGGATGTACAGCCTTTGACCAGAGGGAAGGAGCATGTTCTCCATAGAGAGATGGGAGCTTCTCTTTGATTTTTAACCAGTTGGCTTCACTGACAGTGTAAATGGACTGTCCAGCGGGACCCAGCTATGCTGAGAGCCATGGATGAGGACATGGCCCTAATCTAATGTGAATGCTAGAACAAGAATGAACACTGTCTGGAAAGGCATTTCAGTTGGGAATAAGAAGGGTTTCTAAGCAGCCAAGGAGTCACGAAACTCCACTCTGTCTAATTCTCAAACAGAGCTGGCCACATTTGCATGGGGAATGCACCAGGGGAGTGAGCTGGAGTGCTGCCCTGCTACTGATCCATTCCCAGTCACATGCAATGAGAGATGAGCTTGGCCAGGTGCTGGGACATTTGCAGCAGATGTGAAAGCCTGGAATTCAAACTGCTGCTGCAGTTGAGATAAAGCTTCTTGACAGCAATATTTCTGGGGCTGAAGGGTAAGACCTTAAGGGGAAAGACTGAAATCCCATCACTGGGGATGCTGAAAAGCAAAGACAACCTGCTGGGAAGTATCCCATAAGTGAGCCCTGCATTAATTATACAGCTGAGCCAGAAGAACTAGGAGACCTTGCTTTAACCCTTCTATGGGAAAGGCACCAGAACATGGCAGGAAGGGGTTAATTCTGTTATTGGCTACCAAGCAGCACAGGGTGCAAGGAGCAGCTTGTTTTCTATGTCAACCCAATGGCAGGTAGATTGAGCATCAGCTAGTGGCTACTGCATGCGCCGACTCTGAAAGAGCATCCAAATGCCACCCAGTATAAAGGGGATAAGGCCAAGGCTGCCAGGGGAGGTAAATCCAGAACTTGATCTGTTCGAGTTGTTCCTGAGTCATCACTTTTGCAGCTGAGGAGCGCTTCACTGCAGACACAGAGCAGGAAGCATCAGGGAGTGTTGAGACTCATGAAATATAGATAGGAGCTAGGCAGGCTCCTAGAGCTGGGTATGTACATGCATTGTAATTGGCTGACTTCAAGCAAGGTTTTGCATAAGGACGCAGAATGGGCTTGCTCAGTAAACTTTGCTATGCACACTTGACTCAGCAATCACTGGGGAAACCCAAACCCTCCTCCTTGCTCAATACCTGAACAAGCAACCCCATTTTCACCCTTTATCCCTTTTCATTCCACCTCCCCGCCATCACCCACTCAGGAGATGGTATCTCCAATGTCCTTTGGAAAGAGCATCTGATGAAAGCAGGCACAGCACAGACAGTATGGTGATCCAAATCATTTACAATCTCCAAAACACCACCCAATGAAAACATCTGTCTACCTGCAACTGGCAGGAAACAGTTGTTGATGCACAGATCTTACCCATGGAGACAAGCCAATGGCTAAATGGTTACTATTGTAATGAACATTTGTTAATGGCTCTTTTCCAGCTTCAAGGAAAGGCATGCTCACTGGGATGCTCCAAGCATGTGTAAATCTGAATGATTGCTCCTTGTACAGTTACTAAAGGCTTTGTGGAACCCAAGTGTCCTTTGCAAGTGAGCTGGGTCCTGAGAGATCACTGCCTTATTGCGCTCTAACTGCATGAGTGGTCACAGCAAGTGCCTGCTTCTGAAACCACAGTAAGTCACTTCTACACACACTTCTCAGGATCCCCTTTTGCCTAACCAGGTCTCCCTCACTTGGAACAGGTAGGATTCCTCTTCCTAGTGGGAAGAGGAAACATGAATGACCACCCTGACAGGAGCAAACAGGCACATGGATGCAAAATGAAGCCATGCAGGAAGAGTCTGCACTGAAATTATAAATACATTGCATCTCATGCTAGAGTCTCACAGTGGAAACAGCCATAGCATGTCCTGCTCAAACACTCTTCTTGAAAGAGCTGGATACTTATTTTCATTAACATCAGGAATGAAATTCACCCCAAACCTACTCAGCTCCAAGCTGCATTTATGGATGAATTAATAATGCCTTTTGCTGGCATCCCATATTCAACCACTAATTAAAACAGCAGCCACTGCCAGAGTTAATCAGGGAAGCAACTCCATTATCCCCTGTACCCCCACAGGGCAGGGGCCTGCCAGCTGCCACCACCCTGCCCATTGTAAGGGCAGGGTGAGGAGCTGCTGGGGTCTGTTGCTGTGGGAAGGCCACTGAAGCATCCCCTGGCTCCTTAGCACAGATGTGGATGTCAGCGGGTGGATGGGCCCGAACCTTGCATCACTGCTCCAGCAGCCATCCCCCTGTGACTGCCTCATCCCTCCACACTGAGTGCCTCCCATGTGCCTTAAACTGAAAGAAAACTGGGAAGCAGGGAAGAAGCTGAACAATAGCCAGACTTACTAACTGGAAGACAAAGGTTATCTTCTACAATTCAGGTGCCAAAGCCTCAGTGGGAGTTAAAGACCATCTTTTGGTGAGAGCAGTGGGTTGTGCACAGCAGGGCATCCCACAACAGAAGTAACCTTCACAAAGCATCAAAAGTGCAAAACCCCTCTCATTCAGCTAGTCCTGTCCACAAGGAAGATGCACAGGAAATGAAGATCCCTGGGAAACATCTATCCTGAGCTGAACGGTCTACCTGGGGAGCTTTATTCACTTTTTGGGGTTGGCAGACCCTGCGTTATTTCCCATTTGAGGGAAAACCTGTGCAGCACAGGTTTACTACATTTCTTACTTACATGTTACACTATTCTGCTGAGCCACATGGTCTTAGATGCTGTAAACCTGCCAAAGCCATTATTTCATAGCATGTATGAGGGGGAAAACAACCTAACAACAAAGGCTAATTAAATAATGACTACCAGGTCCTGCATTTCACAGTACACTGGAGATGGGGATTCTGGATGGGTTATATCCAAATGGTTTATCTAAATCTAGTAGGAATAAAAATCTGCTTTGGAATTTGATTTTCAAACATCCAAGGGAATACTTTGTTTTGGAAACTTTCCAGATGGAATATTTCCCAGTGCAAAGACAACTTTTTAAGTAACAATTGGGAAGAAAAGAATTGAAACTGAGCAGCTACAGTAGAAGCTCTGAAAGAACAAAAAAAGGTGCCAAAACTCTATTAAATTACTTTCACCATGAATACACGTTCTGCTCTAATACCACCACTCTGGATTTCTGATTCCAAATACGTTATGGATCAGAACCTCAGGGCTGTAAATTCATCCAGAAGTGCTCAGCTGAGAACCCATCCATCAGCTCTGCGGTGATTATGCTCATCTAATCAAGTACAATTAGCAACTGTCACAAAACACCATTAAAGGAACCACTTAGGAGCTGATTAATTGCTGCTATAAACTGAACTGATAAATGTAATTTTGGAAATCAAGTTTCAATTAGCTCTAAGTAACAAAGATGGGAACAGTAAATTCTGCTGCAGACACAGAACCCTGATCAGAACAAGAAAGATAAATGTAAGCCTTCTTTTCTGCCCATTGAAAAACATCAGCTGCTATACTCCTTGTTGGGTTTAGCAAATACTGCCCAGTTCATTTAAGCTGTGAGTACGCAAAGCTTCGTTTGCACATTTACTCATAGGAGTTTCTACAGGACTCCTCTACCATAGGATGCTGCCATTGAATTGCAGCACTTTTGAGTGAATTTAAAGATTAAAACTGGAAAGCAATTTTCAGTGATGATTATACATTAAAACAAATGCAGCCCAATGCAAGGGCTGAGAAGGACAGAAATACTTTTCCTTCTTCCTCCGTGTGATCCATTGGCACCAGCACCTATTCACCCAACTTGTCCTTGTCCCCCAGGCTAGATGTCATGCCTGCCTGCTGGGTGCTTCTCACTGACTAAATACCTCTAGCCAAGCCGTGCTGCTCTGACTCCTGTGACATTCCCTGAAGCACATAGCCCATAGAGACAGAAATCACTGCATCCTCACTGGGCTGGATGCAGGAAAGAATCAATTTTGAATGATCCCATGAAACCACAAATGGCTGTTAATAATGATTTTAGCAACTACATGACCCATGATATGCAACAGCTATGGAAATTTCTAGCACCCAGTGATGGAGACCATGAAGGCTTGTCCTGCTCTGCTGGGAGGATATCAAGCTGTAAAGCTTAGGATGCTCCTGACTCCCCATAATCCCATAAATGAGTGTGCAACAGTGGGCCTGGCTGGAAAGTAGAAAAGAGGTTAGAAAAGCAGCTCTGCCAGAAAGCAAATCTTCTTGTCTGTGTTAGATTTGGCTGTGCCACTAGTCAGCAAAGGACCTCCTTCCTTCACCCTCTGTTTCCTTTTAGCACTGCTTAGTTCCTTGAGGTCTCCAGTGCCTGATTCACCATAGAGCACTCCTTTATAAACAGCCTCACATTAACCTTTTCTTCATACCCTCCCATCCACTTTGGGTCCCTCCCCATAATCCCAACTCCCCTCCCACCTCGGCCTAATCCTATAACACACCACTAATCCCTTCTCCCTCGCCACATCTCCATCCATCACCAGCTCTCCCAGAGTGTGTGGGAGGCAAGCCTGGAACAAAGCTGCTGTGTGAACACGCAAACCTTTGGCATTAGCTTCCATCTCAACCAGCCCTGGAGCACCCACAACAGCCTCTGAATGCCACAGGGTCCCTCTGATATCTCATTCTGACCACACATGCAACCCTCCTCTCGGAGCTCACCCACACCTCGGCTCTAAAAAAGAATAGCCCAAACCTACATCCTGATGGTGCCTTGATGTTTAAAGCCCTCAAGCTATTTTGGGGCTGTTTATAGTCAGCTGTGTTTAAACAGACTAATTGCACCAGCACAAACTTGCCCTCACATGACTTCGTTTTCATCCAGACAGAAGCTTTCAAGCAACAGCAACCAAACCCTTTCAATATTTAATCAGCTGCGTGGCCTGAAAGAGCAGGGACCAGCAGCTGCCTGTCACAGAACAGAGAAGGGGTTGAGTATTTCCATCCTCACCTCTCTCCATCCCGAGTATCACCTCCTTTGCAAACTCACTGAGGTATAAAGGCAAACAGGAGCCCTGCTTCAGACCAGGCAGCTCTCAAAAGCTTGCCTTTGAAACACTATTTTTGACTCCTCAATTCCAACTCCTCAGCTGCCTCCCAGGTATAAATCTTACTTTCCTATTGATGGCTGGGAAATTGCTGTGCTCAGTGCCCTGCAATTGTAAGTCAGCAGGACTCCAGCTCTCTCCCACTTCTTCATGGCTTTAAAGCAATGTAAATCTTGGCTTCAGGCAAGGCTTTGCAGAACTTGCAGTGTCTGTGTGTGGGCAAATTCAGGCTTTTCCTAATCTTTCCCCATTCCCTCAGTGCCTGCACTGTGTATATCAGGGATTAGAGGGGTTAAAGGACATCATCCTTTAGTGGGTTGGCTATGCTGCATTCAATGCAGACCCTGCTTTTAGATACTATGCAAAAGGAAGGTTGCTTTAAAATAGAGATTTAAGTAGGAACCCTGAAGTGACCTGCTTTAGTCATGCTGGATTTAACAATATACCAAATGCCTTCCGGTCAGAAATGGTCCATGAGCACCTTGCACCAGAGTCCTGTGCCCTCTCCAGCCCATACACCCACCAAAGCTCTGGCTTCTCTCTCCTCTGCTGCTGGACAACCAGGGCTGGAGGTGCCTGTGCTGCCCTGCACCCATGAGGATCCAAGCACAGCTACAGCAAAGGCAGCATCTCTCATGACTTGAAGTGCCTGAGCTGCTAAGAATAAAGGATCCTATCTTGCTAGCATTATAAATTAGATAATAATTGCCAACCAGAAACACCTAATCTAAAGAAAGGGGGGAGGGAAAAAGGCACTAAAAGTATATTCAGTGATAAATAATAAATACAACATTAATTAAAATTACTCTGCTCTGAATTCTCATCCCCTGGGTCTGAGAATGCAAAAGGCATTCCCCATGTTCCCAAGGGCAGCCTGATGTCAGTGCATCACCACCATCCCTAGAGTGCTTAATGAGTGGCAGCAGTGATGGCAGGATTTGTCATGCATGGAAATGGGCCCACCCTCCCTTTACACTGGTCACAGATAGCCTTGGCTCACCAAGAAGGCTCAGACTCCACCAAGCCCAGCAATTCCAGGTCTGCATCATAAGCAAAAATGTCTGAATGCCAGAAAAATGTGACTAATTGCCAACAGCAGCTACACATCAGAAGAAGAAACCACTGGGATTTTCTCAATCCTGGTGCATGTATAAATCATTTAACACCTCACTGACACACACTTATAATTAATGCCCATTAGGTGCCTGCAATGAGACATCCCTGCTAAAACATGCATGAATTTGGGATGCACGTGCATGCGGTGTGGGGATGCAGAAGAAGAAATGCACCCCCCCCAGGAAACTGCTAACCCCAATAGTGCTCACTCTGAGCTTCAGTAGGAATAGCTAAGAGGAATTTGGGTCAGATTTCCTCCGTTGCAGTGGACTGAAAGCATTTGAGAACCAGTCCCGGTTGCAAGAGGTCCCACACCTCTTGTGGCCACAAGCAGCCATGGGTAAAAAGCACCCCCCTCTTCTCTTCTCTCACGTCTCAGGGCAAAGCGCACCCTGGGGCCCACGTACACAGAGAAGAATGATTACTTCTTGTGTTTACTACATTATGAGGAGCCATATCCCTCATAATAGTCCATGTATCTCTTATTCTGGTGAAAATCCACAGGAATTTTGTTTCTTTTACATGATTTATAGCCCTGACTGAACTCAGGATCTACCCACCCAGGATTGCTTGCAAATCCAAAAGAGCCTTCATCCATCAGGATAAGTGTCTGGTCCTTTCCAACCCTAACTACTCTATGATTCTATTTCTCCTTCCTCCCTGGCATTAAGTGAAGAACACTTAAGGTGACCTATCTCACCTTACATATGGGAGGGTCTATGACATCTGACAATAAATATTAATCATAAAGTAAAACAGATTTGTCCTCAAAGTGGCCTGAACTGCATGATTCCCTTGCCCTGGCTTAGCTCTCCTTTGTAAGAAGTTCTTCCCCCTCTTTCAACCCAACTCCACTCTCAAATTCAACCCCATCAAGGGAATTTTCCAGGCCTCCTTGTTCCCCTTGTCCTTCTCCCCCAAAACCCACTGTGTTTCTACAGACACAAATGTGTTCCAAGTCGTGACTGCATGGGAAAAACAAACAGGCTGAGCAGATGGGTTGTGCGGGAGGAAGCCCTCATTTAAAACACAAATAGCTGGTGGTAATCTAGCAGATGTGGTAAAAATCTGGAGAGCCAAGCATGAGGTGACTGGATTCCAGTTCCAATTAAGTAATGTGGAAGTTACCCTGGCAAGGAAAGGATTCATCTTCCATCTCCTTGATTACCTTGAAGGTCTTGAAGGGATCATGACACTGATGCCAAGTGTCTTCACAGGAAGAATCTGGAGTACTCTTCATTTAGGATCTCACATGACGCCCTGTCCTTACCAAGTGGATTTTTTCACATGGAGAAATTCACCCTTTTTAACCCAAACACCCATGAAAAGAGACTAAAAAAACTAGAAGTCATAGCACCAATCCTGTAGCATGTTCAATCCTATTTCCGTACAAAGACTTTAAGATCAGTCCTTCACTTGCACAACATCAAGCCAGCATCTCCCAGGAAATATCTCCAGGATGCTATAAAAATCTGTACATCTAGCATATTGCGATATTCATTTGGCCCGAGAATTTCATCTTGGCAGACACAGCAGAATTACTATAGATGGCTATGAGGATTTTCTCTTTATAAATATTACAGACCCATTAATTAAACAGGGGAAATTAACCCTTCCAGGCAGCACTGCAGCAGGGACCAGGAAAGCACAGTCACTACTGCCCCACATCTCAGACTGCACGTGGGAGAAAAGCCAAGTGCACATAAAAGCAAAACTAATACAAAAGATACTGACAATGACATTTGTGGATGTTTTAGAAGATAATTTAACAGGAACAATTTATAGAAATTGCCAGTGCTCAGAAGCGTTTTCCCTAAGAAATATGGAATAAAGTATTTTAACCTTTTCAAGCAAACCAAGACTTTCCTGTTAGAGGAAGCAAAAGCTGCCCCATCTAAGGTCTTCTCACAGACACAATCAACCCCCAAAGGCAACAAATCTGGCAATTCCTGCATTCTGCTTCCTGCACAGCCCTGGGATTTAGTCACACAAATCCCCTTCCACTTCCCTGTGTTCATTTCACCCACTGTACATCAGGCACAGATTCAGCACTTCTCATCACCCTGAAGCACACATGAAACCAAACCAAGCTTGCTGCTTAGGAGAGGAGGATCTGTTTCTTTGGATGTAATTGGTGCTTGAAACTTCAAGGCTGCTCTAGAATAAGCACAATAACCACAGTGCCCCACTCTTAAGTGTCACAGATTCTAACATCAAAGAGTAGAAAACATGTGTAGACTCAGCAAGTGGAGGTTTCTGTATGAACACATCATGAGAGGAATAACTTTATAAACAATCACTGCAGCGCTCTCCAGGAGTAGTTTTTAACTCTCTCATAAATAAATCCAGGAAAAGTTTGATTTGGTATCCTCAAACCAAATTTTGCACCAGTTCCTGGGTAGAACACAGGTCTGTCAAGAAGGTCACAGCTTTGTACCCATCAGCAAAATTGCCAAAGCTTCACCATTGTATTTTGCCTTTGTTTTTTTGGTCAAGAGGCATGTTATGTACAGACGTGAAGATTCAATACAGCCAGATTGCAGAGACTGCTCTTAGGTTTATTATTCCCTGATCCTCTTTAAGCAAGGTCCCTAAATTCATCCCTACTCTAAGAGCCCTACCGTCACTCAACTTAGAAGCAGGACACCCATTTTGAGAGTCATGCAAGACAAACCGACTCACAAAACTCTGATTGAGAACAAAGCAGCTCACAGTCCCAGCAGTGTGTTAGCTCAGCTAGACCCTCTGCCTACCAAACATCTTTAACTGCACCTCTGTACCCATCAGCTATTCTCAGAACCCAGGGAACTGATTACAGGGAAAAATTTAGACTTCACAATGGAGGCAGTTTATCAGCTAGAAAAGCTGAGGGGCTTCATGCATCAGCTTAAGGGCAAGAAATCATGAATGGCCTTCCAAAACTCCTGCACGTAAGAACATAGGGCAGAAAAAGAAGCACTCAGGTAGCAGCTCACCTAGGACCACCCCATGGTGATTGACCATGAGCTCTGAATGTATCCCAAACCAAGCTGGAAATCACAAAGGAAATGAGAAACAGAGTGGGTGATAAAAATGCATGCAAGTGAAAGCTGCTCTGAGTGCTGGGGCACACACATTGCCTGATCTGCTCAGCTCCCAGCCTCTTGCTATTAGTAATTAAATTGCTTTGATGAGCATTGACCCCTAGAAAAGCTTCAGTATAAACCAAATGTGTCTCATTGACTTTTTCTGTCTCTTTTTTCAGCTCCCCTCCCTTTCCTTTTTACCCCATTAAGCCTCATCACTTTCGCATCCGGACTGACTGACCAGAAAGGAACCAAAGAGGAAAGCATCACTTACCAGAACTAGGAAATATTTCACCACAACCATGCACAAGCCATTTTCCCTCCTCCCAGCCTGTGGAGCTGCTCCTCAAAGGGTCCCCCCTTTCCGCTAGGATGTCATAAGCCGGAGATTAGAAGTAAATGCTCTGCAAGCCAAACCAATCATCCCACTGCGACTGCATCCAGGTACTGAAGCGGAAGCAATGGAAAAGTCCATCAGGCAGCAGCAAACACAGGCGCACGCACAGACACCCCCCCGCAGCCGCAAGGCAATAGGAGTGGAGGGAGGCTGGAGGCAGGAGGGAGAGCAGATGGGAGGGGGTGGCTTGGGGGAACCAGGCAGTGAGAGATGCTAACATGACAGATGTGTTGACTTTAAGTTAAACAGGAAATCGGGGATGTTTGACACAGGGAGGAAAGACACTGGCACACACTAAAGGCAAAGACTTTCCCTGGTCTTCCCCTTCTTTGCTTCCTCTTTTCCATCCAGGCACCCTCCAGTGATTTCTAGCTCTAACCTCACATGCAGAAACAAGCCAGCGTTTGCACTAACTTCCGTGTGTGAGTGCAAGGCAGAAGCTGTAGGGACAGCCAAGTAGTTTTTCATCCTAGCAGTGAGTTGGGACACCAGTCATTTATTCCCTCTTCAACTCAAACTTCCCTGAAGCTACTTAAATGACATCCTCTAGTGTGAGTAAGAGGGAATGCTGAACAGCAGGACAAGGCTTTCTATTTGTCCCAGTTCTGTGTGGGGTAAAATACAATAGGACAGAAACACTGATTTAGGTTATGTATGATAAGGAGTAGACAGAATAAATTGATTTAAGAGGAGGAAAAATAAAGTGTCTTTGTGCACTTCACGTCCCAGTGAATAAACCCGATTTCTGACAAGGGTGGCCGGGGTGAGCCTGGGGATGGCAGCTCTATCATGAGGGTCCACAGGGGAGTGCAACTCCAGAACAAGGTGACAAAAGACCCAGGCAACAATATGAAGGGAGTTGGGGAAATCAACCCCCTGCACTGATTTCCCAGTTGAAGCCTGGTAAGCCAAGTGAAAGCAGACAAATCACATCTTGCTTCACTCTGTTTCAATCTTCAATCAGATCTTTGAGATAGTTCCCAGCTTCTGGAGAAAAAGGGAGGAAGAAGAGTGGTCCCACCACAAACGCAGACACGAAGTCGGCAGTGTCAGCTATCCCAGGCTCCCAGACAAGGACTCTGTTCCTGCTTCACAAACAGATCACACATATACACCTTTGCTGCTGCCTTCATCACTGCAAAGAAAAGCCACTTGGGCATCCTGCAGAGCTGGGCATCATCCACAGACCTGCATCTTTCTCCCTACCCAGGACCCAAAATCTACATGTAGGGGTGACAAGAATATTCCCTTTGTGGCACATAGAAGTCCCCAGGGTGAGATTAGTTAGAGGACTCCTTTTATCTAGCCACTGTGCACTAGATAAGGGACAGAAATCTGTCTTCTCTACACACAGGGCACTTGCTCCATAACTGTGAGTCAAACATTCAGGATTTGGCACAATTCATCTTGCGTGCCTCCTCACATCCCATTCTCCCCCACTGTTCCTGAGCTATGTCACTGGCCTCCTTTCAGCATTTTAATGGAATACTGACAGTGATCCATTTGCACTCCAACTAGATTAATCCTACTTGCACCCCCATAATTGTATTTGCAGAGCCATCCTGAGCAGGTGGGTTTGGAGCAGATAGATCAGCTGCAGTGCAAAAAGCATCCCTTTTTCTGGTAAAACAGCTTGAAAAAGTCTAGCAATGATATTACACTTCGGAGAACTGCTCCTTGAGGTCTCTTGTCCCTCCTCCTACCGCTGCCACACTCCCTCATCTCCACAATCATAAAGCTCCATGTTCTTTCCTAATTGGGATACCATAATGTTCCCTTTCGCCTTGCACGCCACTCGTGTGTCACTCTGTGTCTGGGCCCATGGTGACCTTTTGGCTGTAGCAGCCACATCAGTCACCAGCAGCCTGCCTGCACTCCCTCTGTCCCTCACCCCCAGCTTCCATTGAGCCCTGGGGGAGTTTAAAGCAGTCTAATCCCCAGGCTGGATAATTCAGGGAAAGAGGATTACCCATTCTGTGCAGAGCCCTTACCTAAATGTAGGCCAACCTTTCCCTTGCGTTGCAGCTCGTGTGGCATGGAGATGTTTTCCCTGTGCTGCTTTTTCCTCTCATCTTTGGGGGTTAAGGCTGCTCTGGCTCAAATCTGGGACAACCTGGGTTTAACTCATGGAGTTACAACGCAGTAAAACTGGGGTTAGTAAAGCAGAGGTGAGACTGCAACTCTAAAAGCCAGCAGAATTGTGGCAGACTCTTCCCCAAAAAGTACATTTTCTTCCTAATAAATACCACACTCTTTTAGTGGGCTCATGGCGTTGAAAGTCTTATTGTATACTTGTAAACCAGTGTCATGGCCCTGCACTATAGAGCCTGACAGCAATGCACCGGGAGGGTAGAGAGGTAAGCACTGAACTCGGATAATCCCATTGCAGGTTGCAACAGCCTGCCTGAGAGCTGGGGATGAAGACGTGACTGTGTCTGCCCTTGGGGCTGTCCTGGCAGGTCACCAAGAGTGGGGTTATCCCTGCTGCCAGAGGGAGTGGGTATTTGTCAGAGAGCTGGTGAAAAGGAACAATAGGTAATGTGTTACTTCATCATTTGCCTTCACAGAAAGAGGGATAAAGCTGCGAGCTGTGGAAGGTATTCCCAATGGATTCAGCAGCTTCCCAGCAGACCATGCATCACCCCTCACTCTCCTCTCTCTTCCCAACTTCAAGTACCTTCCTCGTCCCCTCTAGCCCAAATGATAAAGGTCTGACACACGGCACCACAAGCTCCCCTTTCCTACTGTGCCTTTTTTCCTTGGCTGTTGAAGTCCTCCTGGGACTTTTACTCACATTAACATTAAAGCATTCATTAGCACAGGAGTAATTCCATAATCTTTTCAGAAGAGAACAATTCCGGACGTTCAGCTCATGATCTGGAAATCAATTTGCTGACTTGCCCATGTAGGAAGAGGATTTTCAATGTCAGTTTTGGCTTCCCCAGCAGAACTGTTAGCAGCCCTGGGACACCGTGGCCAGGCCAGGAAAAGGCCACCCTGAACAGAGCAGGGAGGACCTGGGGGCTGGCACTCAGCAGAGGCAAGGAGGAGAGCCAGGCTTGTGCTGCATCAAGTGCAGACCTATCCCACCATGGGGGATTTCCTTGCCTTTTTTCACCTCTCCTACTTCAAATGCAATGATCCTAGCCTAGAGGTTATCACAGACAAGAAAGGGATGCATCTTCAGCATCCTTCTTCAGTACCCATCAGCCTTATCCCTGCAGGTGCAGTTTGGATCAGTTCCTATTTTGAAACTAAGCTCACACACCCCCTGTGCCAACACTAGATCATGTGCTCTTACTCTCCTTATTGGACTTTTCATATTTACTTTGTGCTTTCAGAAGTTGGTGCCCACAGTCTTCTGGCTCAGTACGGCATTATTGAATATACAATATACGGATAAGTAGCCAAAGATTTAACCCTTTCCTTTTCTCTTCCCCCAATACTAGGGATCTAGAGGAGTGATGAAACAGCAGTTTTTATGCCATGTCAGACACATGACTTACTTCCATTCTACCTGAAATCTCAGCCACGACTCCCCATGGCAGAGTACCCATTTAAGCTCCAGTACAAGTGACCAGACTAAACACAGCAACAGCTCTCAGCACAGAGCACTGCAATGCTCCTCACCTGCACATTATAATCACCGCATTGTTATTCTCTGTTTTCCTCCTGAGACGAGGTCATCCCTGACAAGTAATATCCTTGTGGAGCCAGCTCCTACCCATTATTTTTAATGAGATCTGGGTGTTATTGATCATATCACTATTACTGCAGTTTGACACACGTAATGAAAATTTCCCTAGAACAATATTTGTCCTCTAAAAGAAAAAACAGTCCCTGTGGAAATGTATGCCTGGATGTGTTACAGGATGCTCTATAAGCACACATGCACAGGAACTCCTTGCCAGAGAATCCATGTCCCATAATAGCTGCCCTTCAGAAAACCAGCTCTGCAAGCTCCCAAATCACCCCTTTCTTTCTGTAGCTTCATTTACTCCTTCCTAACAGAGGTGACTAGCTGTACTTTCTAGCTTTAGCTACATTTAAGCTCCCGTGGAGACTAAGATAATGAAGGGAGAACAATTAAAATTGAGTACTGGAGTCAGTGGGTGTGTGGCAGCGGCACACCTCTTACACCCCTGGGAGCCACCACCACACCATCACACACAGCTCCCATGTGGGCACAACAGCCCCCGTGCAAACACTTGCTTCCCCCCCAGCCCACTACAACCTGGACACACACCAGGAGCGCTTTAAAGCTTGCTTCAGCCAGAGTTAAAACCGAAGCACAGCAACTCTTCTGCGCTCAGCTGGGCAGAGCAGGTTTAAATTGCAGCTCTGCTCACGCCTGCTCTGACCCCTCCAATCTCATTAAGCTAACAGAGCCCCCACAGCTCCCACCGACCCATCCCAGCTCAGACACCGACCCCGAGCCCTCAAGCATCTTTTCAGAGGCATCTTGTAGTTTAAGAGAGCTTTCTCCCGACCGCAGAGCTGCCTCCCTGGCTGTCCGTCTCTCACACCGAGAGCCCACAGCCTGCTCCCAGCAGCAGCTTCTCCCCACTCTATAGTGAATCAGAAGCACCGACTCGCTCTTACCTTGGGTACCCCGAGCTGCCGGCGGCGCTGCGGGATGCATGCGGAGCAGCGCGGCTCTACGCTGGCATCTCCCTAGCGGTGATGTAGTCCTGCCGGGAGCCGCATGCCAATGGTGCAGCCCAGGGGATCCCAGCCCAGGAAGCCCGGGGCTGCGAGGGAGCCTAGTGCTGCCGGTCCTCCCTGCAGCCAGGCTTCCCCACCCCGCGGCGAAGCGAGAGGGAGGGAGCATGCGGAGGCTGCCAAAGAGGAAGGGAGGGAGCAAGAAGCTGCACAGCAAAGAGAGGAAAAGGAGAAGCTTGTGACATATCACACGAATACAATCCAACCCAGTGCCTGAACGCTGCAGCTCTCTAGCAGAGCTCTTTGTTAGATGGGGGATTCCTTTCTTGAATTGCTGTCATACAGCAATGTTTCTAACTGTAAAAGTAGAAGGGAATCCCAGCATGACTGGGTGTTAAGCTACCATCAATAATCTCTCTCACTTTATATATTACACTCAAGATAACCTCCCCTAGGATGACTATAGGGTGAGAAAGCTGCTATGGGATAAACCTACTCTGGTTAAAATCCCCTTTGGTATGATTTGGGAGACCACTGGCAGAAAGGGAACAGCATAAAAATCCCACTGGCCACACAATTCTGTTCTGACAAAAGATCACACCGGACACAACAGTGTGGAACTTGGTCTGGTGTGGAAACCCATCCACAATGGTTTTATGATATAAAATAAAGGAACATCAGAAGGTGTCTTAATGAGAAAGAAAACACACAGCCCCTAACCACAAAGAAAGCACTGCCCATGCATATGGCAAGAAATATCCATACCCTGCAACATCTCTCCTTACAACAATATCTAAATTAATCCAATCATGAGAGCAATAAGGATTTTCATTGGAAGGTTTCCATTGCTGCTTCTAGTAACCTAAACCTAAAGATATACATAGAACCACAAGCTCCTTGAAAAGCCAATGGGGTGGATCTATACTGCAGCACCAATCCCTTGCACTTGCAGAGAGATAAAGCAAAGAAGTGATACCAAATCCCCATCCATTCACACTGTGCCTATCAGTCAATGACATCAAGAAAGCTTTTTTGTCCTCACTCTGTGCCTCAGTCTAACCACCTGAAAGACAGTGCCACACACCACTGCTTTCACTATTTCCAGGGCCACCACAAACACACACTCAGTCTTTCCTTCCTCTGACCTCCATTTTATAGTGTGCTTACCCCTCAGCACACCTGATTTCAGTCTCCAGCTCAGGTGTTTGTAATTGCTGACAGCATTACAAATTGGGCCTGAAAATGTTCTCTTTGTCTGCTGCCTTGCTAATGAAATTCCTGTAATGTGCTGGGAAACGCAGTAATTCACGTTTTCCCACCCACTCATATAAAAATTGGAACTTAAATCTGAAGTTCAGCTCAATTCTCCCTAGCACACCATATTAGTTAAACTACATTTTGTGTTGGTACAGCGCACTGATTGCTTTCATGTGGGAGTATTTCACAAGTCAAATTATTATCAGTACTCCTGTATGCTATAGGCCAAGTGTCAAAGCCTTGGCAAAACTGAAAAGCGAGCCAGTCTATCACAGTGCACTGAGTACCACATTGCTTGTCTGTCACTGTTCCTCTGCATTCTCCAGCTCATTAATACTGCAGATTCTTCAAATCACAGGAGCTCTCTTTGCATGCATCAGACTCACTGAACCTTACATGAAGCACAGCACCATTCCTAACTGCATTACCTTGGAGAGGGGTTTGGGACAGGGCTGGGGATGCTCTCCAAGCTCCATCATACCTTTCCATAGGAGAAGGCTACTCTGCCCCTCTGCAAGTGCAGGAAGATGGGGCAGACCGGTCACACAAGTACCCCAATGTTCCTGCAAGGCTTTTCCCTGTTTTCAGATCAGTCCTTGCATCCACTTTGCTTACTGTTTCCTATGCAGGATAGCTCTAGCTTAGGTAAATTTGTTTAAATCTCATTGCTGGATCCCCAGGGAGGGAGGCAATAAATTTGGGAGATGTTCTTTATCACTGCATTGTGATTATCAATTCTTCTTATTACCTCTGCACCCCAGGCACAGCAGTGAATCTCTGTTAATCACTACTGGCCATATCCAGATATCTCAGACAGAGGAGGACTATTTTCCATAGCACCATATAGTGGCAGTGGGGAACCTAAGCCTTGCAGGCTGCCCGACATTGACAGCAGCAGGATAGGGAGGCCTAATGTATTTCTAATTAAAAGAGCATGTTGATGAAATGTGCAGTAATCAAACTGTTTCAGAGCTGCAAGAAGTAAATGGAAGACAATGCTGAGCTGTAATGTGTAAGGACCTGACATGGAGATGGATGAAATGATATAGGCTCTTCTATTGCAGGGAAAGAGGTGTCAGTAAACGTAGATCATGTAGGTATACATACCAGCATGGTTACATAGGGGCGATGGAGCAGCATCTCCTATGGCATGCAGGCTGTGAAGTGAAAGGAGGATAATTGGAGGACACATATGACTCTAAAAACACACAAGCAATGCATATTTCATGGCTCTGCCAGAGCCATCGCTTACACACCAAGGCACTTGCTGCAAAAGGCACTCAGCACCACAGGGTGTTGAAAGCCCAGCACCCATTCAGGAAAGGGCTTTGTGGCTTGGTTTTCAGGGTCCTCTCCACACACATGCTCACATAGGCATATGTGTGTGAATACACTTACCTGCACACTCACGTGTCCCTCTCCAAATGGTCTGCATAAAGAGCCCCAACAGAATAAACAAGGATCTCAAGAACAGCGTTGAGTTGTGACAGCACACACCCCTGCACCCTGGCCCTGGAGGTGTCCTTATCCAAACAGGATCCAGGAGAAGCCAGCTTTAACATCTAGCAGGGGTTAAAAAAGTCTGAGGGATGTTATTGTAAATGCTTGAGCTGACAGGGCTTGCAGCAGGAGCTGGACATTGCCACCTCTCTGAGGTATGTAGTGGCAGCAAGCTGGTGGCTGCTGCTCTCCACTGGTGATAGTGTGTCATCCAGAAACAGGCTTTCTTTGCCCTCCCTCCACCACTTCTGCTAATGAAACTTGGCTTACAAAAGCTATAATCCAGCCTTAACAAAAGGGAGAGTCACAGTCAGTGTTAGATTGCATCTGCTGCTATTATACCTCATAATTTGCATTAGTAATAGGGATAAGGAATACCATGTAAAAAGCTATGCAAGTGTTAAGTCTCATTATTGGGATTGCTGCCTGCTTGCTGGCTGACATAGGCAGAACACACATGGAAGAAGTCTGGATATCAATAAAATAGCTGTCAGCCATTCCGCACTGCAGGGCTCACTGCAAAGGGATTACATTGCCAAGACCCACAAACACAGCAACCAGCAAAGGGTGAGAGCTGAGCTGCATTGCCTCCTGCCAGAAAAGAACAGAGCTGCTGCCTGCTCTGGGGGAATGAACAGGTTAAACACGGGCAAAAAGGGGTTTTACACTGAATGCACTGCAGTGTGAAATCACGCTGAAGTCAGGGTTTGAGTCTGTGAAAGCTTTCTATGCCCCCAGTCAATGTAGATATATAATTCCACAATATGTCTATTGGATGAGGTATGTCCAGTGCTTGTCAGAAGCAGAAAAAGACCCTCACTGGATGCTGCAATGCCTGCAGCATGAGACTTGCCACCCACACTACTAACATGCTGCATAGAAATATTAAAAGGAGAGTTGAATTGCTGAAACTAGGAGAAATGGGGAAAAAAATCACTGTGCATTTGATATTTTCCACTAGGATTCTGAGCTTAGGACTAAGGTTCTGTTTTCACAAAGCATAATAATACTTTCCTTAAGTTTTTCCCTTAAATTAGCCTGTCACTTTCCACTTGAAACCAGCTCCTTATTATCATAGCAACTCAAACTGCTGCAGAGTTGGCAGCTCATGGAGGAGCAGGGAATCTCAGCACAACTTGTACTCGCTCCTGAATGTCAGCCTTGTTGCCTCCTCAAAGAAGCAGTTAATGACAGTATGGCTTCAAAATGTGATACACATTTGTGCCCGCTGAACCAAAAGGGCCCCTGAAGCACCTAAAACCGACACAACTCTGCTGACACTGAAATGTTAGGGCAGAAGCTCAGCCACTGAGGCAGTATCAGTTTACCTGAGATGGAAAATACGAACTGGAGAGGCAGTACTACACCAGAATAATTGAAAATGAGCATTAGAGTAAGCACTTAGATGAGAACTATTTGTGGTATAGAAGATTTGGTTGTCCAGAGAGCCACCACACTTAAAAGGTGCCACTGATGCGGGCTGTGACAGGCCAAGGAGATGCAATGTCAGATGACGGACATCAGCAGCATCATTGCTTTTAAATCATTGCATGTAAAGGGATGAGTGTGCTTAAATTTCCCTAATGCAGCAGAAACCACTCCGTGAGACAGGCCTGGACAGAGAAACATGGATACATTGGCAGGTCTTCTTGCAAAGGCCAAGCTACCGAGCATGGTAGGACTTGTACTGGCAGTGTTGGAGCCACTCAAGTGTAGTGCTGTTGCTGCTGAAGGCAGTGCCTCACCTGTCAGCCACATCTTCCAGGATCACCTTAAACATTATCTTTTATTTTCTTCCTTTTCTTCTTTTTCTAGTGGTTCTGTTAGCTTAGGTTTCAGATCACAAGTACACATGCAATGAACCATTAAACGGCATCTCTTTCTTCCTCTATTTCCATCTTTCAAAATGAAGGAATACACTGTCAGGCTAACTCTGACTTTGCAGGGCTCTAATGCATTAGGTGGAGTTTATTTATGTGGAAAGGATGAATGGTTCCCTACACGTTAATAGTGCAATCAGCTTCAGAATCCTCAGCATTAATATTTAACATCCTTTGTTATGTACATGCCTGACTGTTATTCAGAGAGGGCTGAGTCAGGAGATCTGGGAATTGAATAAGCATTATTTATGGGATTTCTCTGAGTGAAAGCTGGAAGACAGAAAAGCCACTGGTTTTGTGTGTGGCAGCCCAATTTTCAAGAAGCTATGCATTTATGTATAGTGTGTAACATATACAAGAACGTACCCGAAAGGAACTCTGTGGCTTTCTTCACCAAATGGTTTCTTTAATGTTACTGCTTGCTGAGTCTCACCCTATATGCCTACATAAGTATGACTTCTATGAGAAATGAAGGAAAAAAATCTAACAGCCTAAATCCAGCATATATCCCCTTCAAATTAATGATTATTCATGTAACAGTAGGACATAGAAATCCCAGAGAAAGAGCAGAGATCGAGTAATTTACAGCACAGGCACTTCTATCTCACATCTTTTATCCAGATTTCCTATGAGTGAGACAACTAATACTTTAAGAATGCGACTCCTACATCAGTTGCACTTCTTTTTCATGTATATATATACAGATAAACAGATTTATTCTACATGTTACATTGAATAAATATTAATCTTAAATCTGTTTTTCCTCTGTACCCATTGAGATACAGCTGATGGTTATAGCCAGTTCCATCCTGCTCCCCTGTACAGAATAGATAACAGCATTGTCAGTAGCTTTCCAAGTATCAGAACTATGGTTGTTTTTCAATTTAAATTGCCCATAAATGCTACAGTTGCAAAGCCTTTCCATATTTCCATGATTACTCTGTAACTATAGCAAATCATCTAAGCTGGGTGTACAGCATTCATTTCACCTGAGTAGTTTTCAGGAGCACTGCTAGATGTGGGCATCTAAGGGTGCAAGAAGATGCATTGTATTATATTACAGTGGAATTAAATGCAAACCTTTTATTCCAGATGCAAAGAGATGGAGGAAGGTGAGGTTTGAGTTTATTTTTTTTTTCTTAATTGTGTGGAAATGCCTTTTTTCCTATGGAATTTCCTTGAGGGAAGCAGAGGGTCTTCTCTTTTCTTCAGTAAAAAGTACGGGGAAAAAGGAGCTTTGGGATTTCAAACAAAAATCACCTTAACTGTCTATTCATGTCTTTGCCTCACATCCTATACACAAGGCTGCTGTAAGCTGTATCAGAAGGGAATTTAGTGTTAACGTCCACTAGGCTTCATCTGCACCCTGAGCATCCAGGAAGAAAAAAGCCTCGAGGTGAAAGCACAAGCAGGGCCGGATCTGCTGCAGTGGGGACCAGCCTTCAGCAGGTGGCAGCAAGTGAGCTGGGGATGGATGGATGGATGGGTGGATAGACGGAGGAGATGTTGCAGAGCAGCCAGGGCATGTGGGACACCACAGAGGCTTCAGGAAATTCATCTTATATAAATAAAAAACCTGCAAAATCTACAGATCACAGTATAAAAAGCAGAGAGGCACTAGCAGTTATTTCATCTTTTATAGTTATTTCAATAGCTCTGTCCTAGTACCCAGGAGTCACAGTTGCCTGAGGCTCGCTTGCTTATTTTCCTTCATGAAGGTCTCTAGTTGCACTGAGAATTCAGCCCCTGCCCCAGGTTTGCTCATCTTTTGAATGCAATGCTTCTATTTGGACCAGGCTTATTGGTGCAGAGGGGAATACAAGTGTTCAGCTGCAATCCTGGGCCAGCACATGAGCTACTTTTAAGAAAAGGGAGGAGGCTTGCTTTCCTACTTCCAGCCTGATTTTGATATAATATTCATGTTATTTGATATTAAAATTACATATAAACAAACATAATGAGGAGCCAGCCAACCATGCAGATGCTCCCCACAGCCCTATGATTAACTGACCATTCCCCACAATGTGTTCTCCGTATCCTCAGGATCCAGCTGGATGCCAGTTTCATGTGCTTCTGTGCTTTGCAGCATGAATTTCATTAGCAGGAATTAGGTAGACTCCTCCTTTCACCCAGCCCCAGGGCAAGGTGAAAAGGAAACCCACAAGCTTTTGGTTGTGGGTTTTTGTAAAGTGTGATGGCTCTTTATTGAAGCTAATGAAGAGAACATACAGTTTGGAAGTTAGGTGTGTCATGTTTATATCCTCTCTGGCTACATTTAAAAGCACAGCTCCAGAGGCTCTCATCACACAGTGTGACAGGTCAGCATGTGACTACAAACACCACTGCCAATTCACACAGGATGGGTACACAGGCTTGCTCAATGGTAATAGAGATGCTTTTGTCCTTTCGTCCATCTGAAGTAGGACTTGGGTCCCTCATGAGAAAACTTGCTCTCATGTGGTTTCCAGACCTTGTTTTTCATATCACATAATCTGAAATGACATTAGAGATAGGTCACGGTCCTGCTCTAAGCTTCTGGAGCATCCATTGGCTTGCTGCTCCTGGCCTAAGCTCTGAGGGCAGCTCACTATCAAGTGTCACTGAGAGAACACTCAGAGAGGTAAGGAAGCTGGTAGATGCTCTGCGTCATGTAAATGGCTTCTCTAAACAGTGCAGCACCACTGTAGAATGACAACTGAGTACTCATGCTTAATGGAAAACACAGAGCTAGAACTGTTAAGCAATATGCAGAAACCTAAATGCAGTAGCTGACAGATACCTAAGTACCAGCTGAACAAGGACTCAGCACTGTCTATCAGCAGGTAAGACACAAGATCTCCCAGTGAATCACAGAATTTGACCTTCTTTTGATGCTCCTTTATTTGATCCCCAGCTCATACCTTTCCTCTCCTTCCCCCTGTGTATCGACCATGGAGCACACTCTCCCTGAAGCTACAACATAGCACAAATCCAGTATGGACTGTTTAAAGCTCTCCATGACATGACCTGGCACATGTGATGTGAATACATGTCATCCAGAGGCACCACGGTCCTTGACAGCCTCCCTGATAGTGGGATTATGTTGCTCACTCTGAATTCCTCATCTCTTGTGAAGCAAAGTTTCCAATCATCTCATGCAGGTAACCTCATCCAGCCCTCCCTTCGCGGTTAATTCCATCAAAGCTTTGGCTTTCCTAACCTGATCCCTAACTTTTTGGACAGTTTCTCTGCATTTTTTGCCTGGTTTCCTCTTTGTTTGGATGCGCTGTTCTCTTCTCTCCAGGGCTTTATCCCATGGTATTCCACCAAGCAGATCCATGAAGAGGCCAGAGTCTGCTCTCCTGAAATGCAGAGCAGTCAGCTTGTTGTGCACCCTCCTTGTCATCCTAAGGATCAAAACCTCCACCATTTCAGAGTCACTACAGCCAAAGCTGTCCTTAATGCTCTTCCTCTTCTCTGACTGATGGATCTCATTAGCCCCCAGTAGACCGGGTTTCTCAGAGTGAGTCCCCTGGTCTAAGTAGCTGAAACCCATACCAGACATGTAAACAGATGGATTTTCCTAGGGTTTGGAGGCTGAATGAGGAAAATGAGCTCAGTGGGATTGCCAGAGCATTGCCGATTCAATTCACGGTCTTTCCAGTGCTGGTTTGCAGCCTCATCTCTGCCCAATCTCTCTAACAGGCTGGGAAGCAGATCATGCTGAAAACCCACCTCCTTTATCCCCACTCCCTTAATCATCTCCCTCACCATATGTATGCATCTGCCCAGATGTGTACTTGCTGTCAAGAAGTTTTACTTCCAACACACACGATATCCCGGTGCTGCAAACAATCAGCTGCAATGTTCCTCTGTAGGCACAGCACTTCCTTGGGCAAAGAGAAGGGAAGAAAAGGAGGGGGTCTCCTCTCCTGTTGCTTCAAATCACTGCCCTGTGGTCTGCTGGCAATCCTTGCAGTATGTTGTAGCCACATGTAAAACATCTTCTGGGGCTCTTTTTCCCCCCCGTCTTGGCTATCTGAAGGTAAAGAGCTGGAAAAGCCAACCCTGAGTAAGTGTTGAATAAGGTTTCATTGCTTTCTTTTTTAAGTTCAAAAAAAGGTGTTTTGACTTCAAAATGCCCCTGTGAAAACGTGAATTTTGTTGGACCAACAGACCAGGTCACAAACAGGTTTCTAGTGCCTTTTAACAACATCTCGGCCAAGACACAAGCACAGAGCTGGAGTTTGTGCTTGCCGGATCCACATGCTTGATTGGAGACTTGCACACCTCTTCAGTGACCTGCAGTCCTCAGCATGATCCCTCCAGCAGCAACCCAGTGCATGAATGATAGGAGAGGAGGAAGTCATGCCACAGGGTGGGACAGAGAACACAAGAACAGATGGCTGATGCTTCCCACCATTGCAGAGCCCAGGAGCCCTGCTGCTACTGTGTGTGTATCGCGTTATAGAAAAGTGAAGCAAATGTAAACTCACCTTTTTTCCACCTTTCTTTCCCTCTGTAAGCACCTAAGCACCAGTTATCTTCCCAGAACTGTTGAGTCCTTGGATCTGGAGATGCTTGCCCTCGCTGGAGTAGCTTCCTGTCCAAAGCTAAGACACTTCAATGCCACATAGCCCCAGCCTTCATCAGAAGGAAGTATCTCATCACCGTCTCTAGCATGAATACGGAGCCAGCCAGTCATCAGCCTCATTTATTTGGAGTCCAGCCTTGTCCCTGCTTTGTTTGCTTCTTCTCATGGCAACAGACAAGCTGCAGAGAAGTTTTTTCACCCACACACTTTACCTGATAACAGCCTTGAACCAGCATCTGTTTGCCTGGAGGCATAACTCCCCACTGCTAGTTGGGACCTATTTCTTAGGTTGCTGGTAAATGATGTCACCTTGGAATGAGCTTCCATCAGGCTGTGTCTGTGCTACCTGAACTCCAAAACCTGCTACTGCTGGTGTCTGAAGGGGTAGAGACAAGAAGAGATGCTGAACATATGGGATTCATCCCTAACTCTATACTCAGATGGCATTAAGCAAGTCTTTCCTGTTTGCAAATTGCCTCCTCCTGGGGAAGAAGGGATCCAGATGCAGGGGTATGCTCATGCTCATCCAGGTATGCTTCTCCTGCCCATGGGAGTGCTGCTCTGCTCTCTGCTGTGACTGCATGTGCTTTGGACAGACAACGCCTCTTTTCAGTACGTGCAGTGCCTGGCACAGCTGGGCTGTGAGCTCAGTGCTGAAGAAACAGCAAAATAATAACAAAGGCCGGATAATCACAGTGTTATCCAGCTCATCCCAGCCAGTGTCTGCAGCTGGGGCTGCTCTCTCTAGGCCAGCATCTCTATTGCCTCTGCTGCTGCAGCTGGTGCGAGGTGGGAAGATGTACTTAGCTCCTTCCTCAACCTTCAGGTCTTTAGTGACATTTAGCTGAGAAGTGTGGCTGTTTCACATCCTTGCATGGAGCTAGTTCAGGTGCACAGACCTCTGCCTCCTCTACTTTGGTGTTAGCTGCTTGCGCTCAGAGCATATTTTTAGATCAAATCTTCCCTGGCTAACGGTCAGATGTTAACAGGTACCAAAGTCCAGCTCAAACACAACTGTGGCAAAATGGGCTCAAGTGAATAACAGGATCAAAGTGGGGCTGGGTCAGAGCAGTAGCTTGGTCACTGCAGAGACAGGGCTGAGCTGCATCTCCTGAGCTGCCTGCCTCTGCCGGAGGTGATGCTGGCCCACCAAAATGTCACAGGGATGCTGCCAGGGTGGACAAGGAGACCTCATCATGCCTATGAGCAGCAAGATGTAGTAGAGAAAAGTCCCTTCAGATTGTCATGTTTAAAGATTTTGTGATTTCTTAAGGTTGGACCAGAGACACCTCAGTTACTCTTCAGACATACGTCATGGTCAAATGCAGTGGTACAGCTACAAAGCACAGAGGGTCATGGGTCTGGTCAGACTTGCCTATTTCCAATTATCATCATGGCACAGCATCACAGTTTAACTCTTGGTTGGACCAGCAGGCCCCTGTCACATCCCCCAATGTTATTGCAGTGGAGGTAAAGTGATCCAAGCTACAGTGCTTGGAACTTTCAAACACTTCTCTAATACATTTTGGCCGTGACCATGTTGGGTGTGGGACCAAAGACAAACAGGCAGTGACACACAGACACACACTTCTACATGTAGACACCCTTCAGAGCCTCATGTTTCTTCCTGGCTGATGAACAAGGGAGCAAATGATCTGAGGGAATGTAATTTAGCACCAGGACTCAGCGGAGCACAAAATCCCACCCGGTGCCAGGGACTTGTGATTTACACTTCTGTTCCTGCAACAGCAGACAAAGGCAGAGAAAACACATGAAAGAATCTTGCCGGATTTTCCATCCCCTGCTGAGACGTGAAGCCGAATGGCAGCCAAAATTCACAGCAACACCCACGGCTGAGCACCAGTGCTGCTGCCAGCTCCTGCAATGTTATCACAAGCCTCACAGAGTTTGCTTTCCTTGCTCAAAGCCCCAACTACTGGAGTCATGGGATTAAGTGGGCAACTCGGCTTCTGATTTTGATAGCGGTTTCTATCCCTTACTCTTAAGAAGAAAAACTTGTGAGTGGGACAGGTTCAAACCTCTGAAGGAAATAAACCAGTGTGCCTGCTTCAAACCTGGTAATTTTTAGGACAATTTTATTTGGAGAAAGAGTTATGAACATTTTGGGAAGTAGAACCTGTTAGCAGCTGAGGGAGACTCTTAAAGGGGTAGAAAATAGACTCAGCTGAGAAGATGCTGCAGAAGGAAAATAGGAATGTAAATGAGGTGGGGTTTCATTACTTTATCCTGGCAGAGAGATCAGCAAAGGGAGAACATCTGGGTTCAGTAGCTAAGGTAAAGCACTTTTTGTGTTAAGAGCAAAGAGTGAAATTCAAAATGTGAAGCCTGAGACTCCCTAGAAAGAGAATTAAGCCCTGTAGATAACCTGCCTCTGTGTTGAGGTTAGAGTGTGTGGATGGCATTGGTGTATCAGTGCTCTAGAAGATGTGGGATGTGCATGTAAACCAGCAATGTTTGCAATGCTTGTTGTAAGAAGCTTTGTGTTGGAGTCCCACAAAGCAGGCAGAGGGATGGACAGATGTCCCAAGCACTCACAGACCTCAGACCCATACTCATTATCTGGTCCAGCTTTCCTGTTTCAACTGCAACTTACTTGGATCTGGAGCTCCTTCATTTTTTTGTCCTATTGAGTTCTAAAAGCAACTTCAGTGCAAAGCAAGTCATTAAGAGCAATGATTACGCACATGTCCTCAGAGTGGGGCCATCCCCTGTTCTGCTGCAATTTTTAAATCATTTTAAATTGAGAAAGCTCATATGATCCTCAAACCCATCTACAGCTTTAAAGTACAAAATGAGATGCTTTAAAAGCCCATGGTGATAAATTGTTCTCATAAACAATGAGAAATGTTTCAATCAATAAAAGGTTTGTTTAGATGTCCATATGGAGGAAAGATACAGTCTGTTGCTCTTCATATTGGATTGATCCCACTGTGTTAAATTACAGCTGGCTACAGCCCTTCATCGTTTACTGCACAGCTTGACAAGCATGTAAAATATTCACACTGAGCACAGAAATTCTGAGTGTCTGATCTCGGCATTGTCCTTGTCACTTCCTCCCAGCCAGGGCCAAATTAAAGGCTGTTTAATATGGGGGGAAGCTTGCCACAGCTCTCCCACAAGCCTTTAGCCACGTTATCCAATATCCTCTCGGATGGCTGCAGGAGCAAGCAGCTGGGAAGCAGATGCAGGCAGCCTTTGACATGTGACTGCATGTCTGCCTATAGCCCTAGTGTTCAGGGTTTATCAGCTGCTCTGGGCTGGTCTTGAATACATAAATACAGCAGTAATGTGGTCTTAAAGGAGTTAGTGCTGTTGAAAGGTGTTTGGGGTGCGCTCTTGAGAGGGTCATAGCAGAGATGGTGGGTGGTGGAAGGAGCAGCCAAAGCACTGATAGGAAGCTGGGGGCTCTGGTTGCTATTCCCATCTATGCTGGGTGATGCTGGACATGGCACTCACCTGCCCATGTTTCACCTCAAGATGCAGAGCACTGCAGGATATTCCCCATGGGGATGGCAGAATGAGGCCAGGAAGGTCAGTAATAGCAGCTTTTAAAGCTATCTGAAATTCAGTGGCCAAAGGACCTGTGATTCAGAGTAGTGATTCTAGAAATGGAACTTCAGACTAAAGATTGCATGTGAAAGTAGGTACCTGCGCATCCCTCTGCTCTGTGAATGCAGGCAGCATGGGCAGAAACTAGGTGTAGGGCTGGGAGGTCCTTTGGAGGAAAGCCCCATCCTTCAGAGATGTGCTGGTACAAGGATGGGCAGGTGAAGCATTAAGGAGGAAGCTGGACTGGGCTGGCACCACACTTGTGGCATGATGCCTGATCCCAGGCTGAGTGGCAAGGTCTAGAGTACAGCTCAGCTGGGCACAAACACAAGGAAAGCTGTACAGCAAAGGTCCTGGCTGCTCAGCCCCAAAAGGCAGCACATCACAGGTTCACTTCAGGTAACTATTCAGCAATGTGGACCAAGTTTTGTCAAATCCTTCCCCAGTCACATTTTGGATGTGACAAAAGATCCCTGTTAGTTTAGCGGTCCTGATATCCTGCAAACTCACTTCTTCCTTTCCAGCTCTTTCTTTGCCCTTAGGGAAATGGAACCTGGGCCCTGCACAGCCTGGTGATTGCTGCAGGCAGCCACATCAGAACAGGGAGAAAAACAACAAAAAGAAACAAAACTGATGTCCTGATCAGAGCCAGCAGAGGCCACTGCTGTATGCTTTAAAAACAACTCCAGGGCTGAGGTCTCTGGCATTGTCTTTGCTTCCAAGCATGCTCCTTGCTCTGGTGGGTGTTTTTCTCTCTTCTCTGTGGTGTCATGTCTTGGCTCCAGGATCCTCAGGCGTGTTGCAAAGTGTTGGGTTAGAGCCACGCTTTCTGCTCACTGCAAAGGGGTGATGTAGGTGGCTGCGTCCCTCCCTTCCTCGCCTCCGAACTCACCATCATCACCAGACGATCCGTCAGTAACCAGTGCTAGTAAATGCAGACTCCCAAGGGGTACTGCACTCCAACCCAGCTAGCTTTAAGATTGTGCGATATAAAGAAAGCAAGCAAAATGAAATCTGGAATACATCAGACATGGTAACCTCAAATACATGGCCACCTTTCACCAGGGCATGGTCTGCCCTCCTTCCCCAAATATTCTTTTGCCCTCTTTGCAGTCCATGCTTCTACCTGGAATGATGTTGCATTGGGCTGACCCCTGTCAGAGCTTTTAAGCTTCCTTGTGTTTACTAAGATGATATAAAAAAGATAGATAGAGGATGGACTACTGAAATCCATACAAATATTGCTGCCCTGCTGCAGTTTCACAGCTCTGGTCTGTTTGTATGTACCCAGTGATGGAGCAATATGTGAGGTGCCTTTGATGTTCAAAACGGCTTGGATCTGTGAATATGAAGCTGAGCTGTGCCTTTAGTGAAATAAACACAGAGGTGACTGTAAATGCCAATTGCTACACTTGAGAAAAACATCAATGTGGAAAAATAAGTAGGGCACCATCAGTAAAGTCAACAGTTCTTTTTAAAGTAACTTAATTTCTTTAAATAGCTTTCAATATATTTTAGAATAGTTTAAAATGGTCTTTTTTGTCAAGAGACAGAGGAACCTTTTTCATTAGATGATGAAAGAGGATGTTAATTTTTCAGAAATCTGGCATTTTTTCAATGTCTGCCTTTTAGATTTATGAAGGCAAACTTGCTCCTTGTGCCTGTGTTTTATCATCTCATTACTTCCAGTACCAGGGGGAACAGAGTGCTTTCACAGCGTACTCAGATGGAGATGTTGTGTCCCAGTCTGTCTCGGTCATAATGAAATATGACTGAGTACATTCAGCTTGTTCCTGCTGATGTTGTACCTCTTTCCGTGCTCCAAGTGGAAATGCAGTCATCAGAGGGTGTGTATGTGTGGGGGAGATGCCTTCCCAACGGGCCCTCTGGGATCCAGACACTGAATTAGCATGTTGCCTAACAAAGAAGCTGCTAGATGTGGATGCAGATTCAGTTCAGCCTGGAGTACTCAGTTTTGAAATCAACTTTGTAGAACACTTAGGGCCAGAAGCTAAATGAAGCTAAGGTTCATTCTGCCTCAGTTTACCTATCTGTTCAGGAATTCTGGCTTCTTTAATTAGCTATTCCAACATGTTTGAAAGTGTTAACCGATTTTGATCATTAATATGTAGGTAGGTCACTTAATTTCCCATATATGTCCTTGCATAATCTCATTCCCAGTTCGGCAACTGGAAGTGTGACTTCACAATCTGCTGCCAAGGTGGTGCCAAGCACAGAAGCTGATCATCCTCAGTTATCACTTTCCTTTCCATCCCTAAATAGAAAGGACATGTACAGCAGCACAAGTATTATTGTCTCAGTTGTTTAGCATAAGCAGCTCATTTCTGGAGATCAGTAGCTCACTTATCCACAGCAAGTTATGTCGCAAACAAGAAGTCCAAACTTTCAGTCCCCTTCCATAGAAAGCTAGGCCCACAGGGACTATCAACATTTATATTCCTTGGGGATATCTGTACATTTGCAGTCACTCCTTTTCCAATTTGAACCAAGGAGTGGCATTTGAGTAATGGGTGAAGAACTAATGCTGATCAACTGATGCTACACCATCAGTGCTGGCTATGGAATAACTCACAGAATTTAAGAACAGTACTTCTGATCCATAAAACTGACCTGAGCGTATCTGTTGCTCCTATTGCAGCAAAGCACCCGAGGTGATAGTCCTGCTGCCCCTGCAGACTCACACAGAGTGTCTATCTTCTTATAACACTTTTTATCCTGCGGACCCTGCGAAGAGCACTGTCAAAAGCACATCACGAGTGTAGGGTGCAAGCCTGGTTTAAAGAGTCTGCCTAGAGCAAGAAGCAAAGAGAGATAGTGGCTCGCTGGACAGGAGTAACTGATCGAAAAAGTGCAGAAGACATTGGACTTCTCATGACAGCAGGATCAGAAGAAAGCCACAGCAGGAAGAACTTCTCCAAAAGCTTTAAGAAATAGTGCTTCAGGAGGCAGCAAATTCCCTGGGGACTAATAATGCTTCCTGCTACCCTATTCTTTAATTTATTATTCTTGTTTCAACCACTGAGTTAAGCAGCTGATGCTGAATTACAGTGGAAATTGCCACGGAAAGGCATGTGATCTGCACGTGCATGGAGGTAATGGTCTTACTGTGACCGGCCCTGGGGGCTCTGTGCCAAGCACGAGCCAGATAAAGGATGCAAAGAAAATGAAGCGCTGTTCTCCATCTAGTGAGTGTGGATCACATGCAAATGGCTACCGGGCTTTCAAAGAAAAGGGTTTCAGGCAGGAGAGTCATACACAGCTCTGCGAGGTGTTAGATCATAGAAATCTTTGGGGGGAAAATAAAGGGTGGCTATATCATTGCTTGAAATACTTGAAGTTCAACTCAAAAAACACTAAAAAGTGAATTTAGGGAAATAACTGGACTAACAGAAGTAGTGAGAGGGTGTGGGGAAGCCTGATACATGATCTAATAGATGTTAACTTCTGTGATCCTACAAAGCCATAGCAACAAGACATATCAGGCACATCTCCCCTGCCAAACACAACCATCTCCCTTCATTCAGTCTTTCAGCACAGTCTGCTGAATTACACAAGCCATGCAAACACTAGAACATTGAAAACAACCAACACCCTTTATAGATAAGGAAAGGTGATTAGTCTATGTCTTCATTCTTAGTTTATAATAATCATCACAGTGCTTTGTTCCAATGGGCAGCAAAGCAGTATTGCACAAACATCTAAACCTTCCACAGTGCGCCAAGTTTCTGGAGCTGTCCTTGTCCTCTCTTTTAGTCTTCTGGTAAATTACATCAGGGTGGGTAGTTAGGTGTTTGTTGTTTGTAGGAAAACCTCTCAGAGGCTTGTAGGGCACTGAATTTCCATGTTCTTACTGCTTGTGCTAAAAGAGATGGGTGTTGAAAGCAGCATGCTATAGCTGTAGCTGAGAAGAGGGGACTTCCCTGATTAGAATCATAGAATCTTAGAATCGTTAGGGTTGGAAAGGACCTTAAGATCATCTAGCTCCAACCCCCCTACCACCTCACACTGAACCATGCCACCCAATGCTCTGTTCCACCTGGCCTTGAATACCACCAGGGATGAAGCATTCACAGCTTCCCTGTGCAACCCATTCCAGTGCCTCACCACCAGTAAAGAAATTCTTCCTCATATCCAATCTAAACTTCCCCTGTTTGAGTTTGAACCCGTTACCCCTTGTCCTCTCACTACAGTCCCTCATGAAGAGAC
>JASSUY010028329.1:27547-41738 GCA_032466535.1 Forpus xanthops | reverse complement strand
TAAGCAGAAATAGAAAAGGTACTGCAGTGACTAAGATGTAATCATGTTTTCCAATGCAGGGATTCTCCAAGAACAACTCTTCTACTACTAATACAGGCAGTGCTAACTAATCTGCAATAGTATGCAGCTGAGAGATCACCAAACTAGGCCAAAGCTTCGAAAGGGACTTCATAAGCCCAAAACTTGACTTCTATGAGAAGCCAGCTGTCCCATAGCAAACTCTGCCACCTCCTCATTCTGCACATTAAATGACTGAAACAAGAGGTTCATGAAAATCCATGCAGAAGCATCAACACTGCGCTGTGAGTGTTCACACACAGCATCTCCTGTCTCAAGAAGCAAAACTACCCCCCTAATTCATAGGGAAATGGTATAAGTAGGGTGTTTGCTATACTCACTGATTTAAAACATGCAAATGCATACCTCTCCTCCCCTGCGCTGGCCTGAGAAATTGTGCCCTGATGCAAAAGTTTTGGTAACTGACCCATTTCAGCCTTACCCTTTATGCACAGAGGCACATCCGGCAGACTGATGGCAGGACGGGTCTTGCTGCAAATCGTCTGGACACCAGCACTATGAATGCATCAAGCACACAGTTCTATGAAACTGTTCCTAAACACTCCTGGTTTCAGGCCAGAAACAGGAACCCAAAACACTTACCAATGCACAAAAGAGAAACAAAAGATTGTCCCATCAAAGATGTCCAGGGAATCTGCACTTGGTAGTTAATGGTTACTTAGCAAATGACTGCTCAAACAGCACCTTCATTCAACTCCTTTTCCTCTTCTCACATGTAAGGAAAACTCGCAGCACTGTTTCTGTTGCAGACTGTACCAGCCTAGATTTCAAGAGGAGAAAGACAGCTTTCTCTACCAACACAAAAAAAAAAAAAGAGAAACATTGCGCCTCAGTGCACCTCCTTTTTAACAAGGAATCCTAGCTAAACAGACTGAGGCAGTAGCCCACACTACTACTTGGTTTTGCAGTTCCCAGATCTGACATATTCTGGAGAACATCCTTCTGGGATATATAAAACAAATCGAGCAAAAGCATTTTCCAGGCTAGAATCACACCTCCATATGCAATTTTTTTTTTATTCCCCTTGTTGTCTAATCAGCGTTATTTATCAAGGATTAAATAGGTTGCAAATTACCAACTGCCTGCAGTTTGCTTAGTTGGAAGAGCCCCAGAGCTCACTTGTTTGAACTGTGTCAGGCAGGAGAGGGAAGAGAATTTGAACAAATATTAGAAGAGCAATAATGGAGATGCAGAAACTTAACAGCAAACAAGGTCTCATCTCCACAATCAGGGACAGAATGTCACCACCCAAGGGACCAGAAGAACAACACCAGACACAACCAGAAAGAGAAAAAATTCACAGACTTTAAACAGCAACCTAGCTGACAGCACCTGGAATGACACTTCAACAGCATAAAATATGTAACTCATACGCTAGTATAAGAGATGCAGAAAGCCATACATTCAGAGTCTTTTTTTCCTTATTCTTAGAAATAAATGAAAATACTAGATTTAATTTTTATGTTGGTTCAAGAAACTTGTCCACATGAAAAACTAACTCAGTTGCTTTTGAGACAAGGAGGGGTACAATGTTACAAAATGAAATATATACACCTTTACAATCAAATTTAAGCAATGTTAAGTTTGATGGCTTTGTCACAGTAGCAATGGAAAATTGCTGAGATGCATGATATACAGAGAAAAAAATAGAGAGTACAGCTAGAGAACATATTGAGAATTCTTCTGAAAGATAAACTGCTGTAGTTGACATAGTTTAGGCCTTTATGACCTTTGCACAAAAAGAGTGTAAGAAAAACAGGCTAGAAGAACAGGACATAAAGGTAGGGAGTATCTGGAATGGCAGGGGTCCAGAATGGGCTGCAGTTAAACTAACTGGTAAGTAGGAGGACAGGATGATTGCTATGTCTGTGGTGTTAACAAATCAATTAAGCTGGTATAAGCATCTACTGCACATACTTCAAAGGCTGCCAGCAGTGATGAAGATTGTTGGAAGAAGTAAATGACCCCAGAGACCCTCACCACATTTTTGTACGCATGCGAGGAGCTTTTGGGAAAATGATGTAATCCATATGTAGCCTCATAAATATGGATACATGGTTGGTAGCTATATAAGGAACTGCTTGTGTATCAATAGTGGGGACACACATTAGGAGGAGCTATACCCAGTGCCTCCTGGCACCGCAATGAAGAATACCTGCTTGTCAACTAGAAAACTTTCCAACAAAGTTTGTTCCTGGAGTTTTCTCTGAATCACTTTCATGGGGAGAAAATGGAGGTTATGACATGTCACTTTTCTGCCAGATCAGTTTCTGAATGTAGCTCGCTGTACAGCCAGACAGGTTTTAGTGCAGGGAAACAAGCTCATTTAACTGCAGATTTTCAATGAAAATATGCTCTATCTTTTTCACTGTGCAGAACTTAAGCTTTGGAAAGCATTAAGACTTTGGCTGAAATTCTGCCAAGCAGAGAAAATAGATTGGAATCCACCAGACCAGTTGCTGTCATGGGACAAAGTATCTTTAATATATCCCCCATAAGTTGGAGTTCCCATTCATCCACCTGCCTCCTTAATCTATATTTGAATTAGAGTATCTTTTGTGTCTCTTGTACATAATTTTTCTTCTGACACTTGCACCAAAGACTTGACATGAACTCTTTGGCTCACAGCACATACAGAGTTAATCAGCTCCTAGGGCACTATTGCTAACCAAGTGAGAAAGTGCTGCCAAACATTAACCTACTTTATTTGGACTCTGTGTAAACTTGTGTTTGAGCTCCAGTGAAGGTGAGAAGCATACAGAAAGGTTCTACCATGCAGCTTTGAAAGCCCTGTGTTGATGCCAGAGGACTGAATAAGGTGCAAATACAGGAGCTGTGCTTCTGGAACACACAGGTAGGAACACATTTCAAAAATATCAATCTGAGCATCACTGAAACACACTTGCAGAGTTAAAGGCTTCTGACCTATAACAGCATTGACAACACATCAAAGCCTCTAACAGATCTACTAAAAGCCAGATTTGGAGTTAAGAACAGCAGCATCATGCAGACCATGCTGCCTTTGCTTTCTTGCTACCCTAGAGACCTAGCTTTCAGTTTCTTAAGTGGACAGACCACAAGGGCTCTCTCTGCCTTCAAAGCCTGTCTTCCCTGGCAGCACACAGGGGATACCCACCCTCTGCTACTCCAATCCCCCTCCCAGTCTCGAGCAGCTCACAGAGGATTACAAAATCACTGAATGGCGGCTCTCCCACAGCCCTCTTGAGCTCCCACGTGAAAGCTAGCAGCCTGCAGCAGGGACATAATGCTTCAAAACAGGCAGTAGTAGGACCCAGAAAGGGCCACTGAAGAAGACAGAGGGGCAAGTCACCTGTGTTGAAGCCCATTTACTTACTTTTGTCTTCCAACTTCACTGACTTTAGAATGGCAAAACCCATGTGGTGCTGAGGTAGAGCAGATAAACCCCTGAGCCTCAAGTTTAGCAAGTACAATTTCTACCACAGGTTGGTTTCAGTACCTGAATATCACAAAAAAAAGTATGAACAAGCATTGTTTGACTGTTTAAACTTCACTTGCTACATTTTGAAGACTGGGAATGTACCAAAAAGGATCATTTACAAAACCAGGCAACTGGTATAGCAAACATGCAAACTATCTGCATTACAGTTACAGAAGTCTCACAGCCCCACAGCCTGATGCAACTTCAGTCAGTAAGCAAGGAGTGCAACAACAGAAATAGATCCAAAAGACACAATTCTCTGTAGAAAATATTGAAATAAACTAATTTGAAGTAAACTAATCTTTAATCAAACATTTCCACCTCCATCTATCAAAGTTAGACTCATTCTCATCAGAAGATCCTAAATACAAAACTGCTAAAGAGGCAGTGAAAATAATAATGTCTGCCCTGTGCAGATCAATAAAGTGTGACAAACTGACCAAGACACATGGTATAGCCACGACAGCTGCAGAAGACAAAACACTGCTTTCTACCAAAGCTATAGCCAGGAAAACATAGAGCCACCAACGAAAGAAGTTTACTTACAACCCAGACCTTCACACAGGAATATTTCATTGACCTTTGCTTTGCAAGCTATTCACCCCTGAGTAATTGATTATACTTTGTTTTAAAAGTTATGTCTACCTCACTATAAATGTACTGGATCAGAGGTCTCAAAGAGAAAGCGTTACAGTTACTAAATGAATTTATGCAGCTACTACCATCTTGAGAAGCAGAGCTGGGAGACCAGTGACTGAAACCCCTGACTAAGGGTAGATGATACCCATTTACTTCCCTGTCAAAAGAGCTGGCTGCTAAGTTCAGAAGTGGAGCTTAGGAGCAGATAAATTGCAATTCACACCTACTGGCACAAATGAAACTTTTCTGACTATCAGTGGATTTCTGATGCTGCAATTCATACAGCTGCCTGAAAGGTTTCCAAGGCAAAGTCCTAAAATATTCCTGTAGGTTAGTGTATCACTGAGCAATGGGCCTGCTAGCACAGTTCAAACTGAACAAACTGTACTAAGAGACTGTCCATTAATTAAAGCTGACACTTCTCTGCCCATCAAGCAACAGTGCATTCAGAAGCCATCACAGAGCCTTCACATAAGGAAACCATTGTTAGTCTTTCCTTTACATATTCAACTGCAGAACAAAAGGTGACGGTTGTACAGTCAACAAGGACTTGAACTTCTGCAGGTAGCATTGCTTCTCAACAATAAAAAGCAGCAAAAAAGTTCTTGTACTCAAAGATGTGAAAACTCCTTAAATACAAAAGAAAGAAATACAAACCCAAACAAACACAAAAAACACTCCTACAGAACTAAAAGCTTTCTACTACAATTGCTCTCTGAATGGCACCCTTTCATAACTGCCATCAGTTTTTTAAGTTCAGCATCATACTACTTAGCCATAATTAACTTATTGTTAGGCAGAAAAGGCAGCACAAAATGCCCCCCAAGGGAGGACAGTTTACTCTCTCCCCACCTCCCATGCTGTCACATTTAGTATTCTTTTGCAAGTTTTCAGACATATGAATAGATATGACATTGTAACATCTGAATGAGACAAATGTTTCAAATAATGAGGTACCCACTTGCCCCAAAACATCCCTCATATGACAGCTTTTCTTCAATTAAAAAAATCAGACCTAACAAGAAGCTGCAAAGCACTTACCAGAAGGAGAAGGCAAGGAGAAGGTTCCTTGCATAAAGGAACTTAAAGGGGGATTTTCAACTTGCGGTGGTGCTCCATGAATTTATGCCAGACATTTAAAAAAACAAAAACTGATCCTTACTCATAGCAGTACTGTTTCTAAACTGTGATGTTTTATCAATCACACCAACTACAAAAAGCAATCACAGCTCACAAAGTGAGGATCAACTCAAAACAGCAAAATACATTATTTTCATCCTAATTTTCCCAGAGAAGAGTGAAACAGATGAAAGAAATGTCCAAAGCTTCAGAAACAAGCAAAGACAGAAACTGCTGAATAAGAAGAAATAAAAGGCTAAGACAAGTAAAGGGCCTCTAATAGTAGTGATTTATTCTATCACAGCCTGTTAGCGTCAGGTTATGTAATGAGCCCACATGATTTAGGAATTCATGCAGGGAGAAAATGTTTTTCAATTAGCAGTATAGATTTGAGTTGGCTGATGTCAAGTGCCTGTAAGTGATAATCTCATAAAAGTGACAGCTGAAGACTTAAGTCTTAAAAGTTTATGAGTTTTAAGCCATTTCTCAAGTTTATGAAGGCATGCCTTCACACTATCTCCAAAATAAACCTCAAGAAATTGGAAGAGTAGATGCAAGTTGTAATTCTTCCCAAGTACCAGCATTTCTCTTACTCCTAAATGTCTATTATTCTAAACTAGGGTACAGATGAAACAATGCAGGCAGCTGAAACACAAAAGTAAGAAACACAAAGACCATGAAATTAAGATGTGAAATCTGCAAGCAGTGAAACAAAACCACAAAGAACAATTAATACTTGTTGAGCATTTATAGGAGAGGAAAACAAACAGACAAAACGTGCCACTACAAAGCCAAAAGTTGCCACTGAAAATCGGTTTGCCCTCGTGAGTAAGAGAGGGTACCAAAGAGTCAGCTGAAGTGAAAACTTTCTCTCAGGAAAGAAGACAGTCCCAAACATACAGCCTCTTGCAGAGGCAGAATTCATCATCAATTTTCTGTTATGTAATTGGGCTTTATTACTGGTCTGCAAGTTTCTGTCTACAGGCTTCCGAGTACCAGGGTCCTACATATGTCACCCCAATGAGTCAACTGAATTTTTTTCCTCCCCACCATTTGTATTTCTCAATGTAGGACCATCACATTCTCTTTGGTAAATTACACTGGTAGTGCTTCTTGAATTTGTTTCACTATAGGCATATTTTCTAGCACTTACCAACTCTCTAGGTCTTTGGTATATGCTGTACTTTTCCCACAGGCAGAAAAGATAATGAAAGGAGACTAAATCAGGGTTTTTTTTGTGAGCTTAGCTAAACTGTTATGCATTACAAGCACGAGTGATTAGAAAGATTAATCAAGTCAGTTCTCAAGGGGTAAAACACTACAAATAACCCAAATCCCAAACTTTTGAACGTGTCCTCATCAGTGGCTTTTAAATCTTTTCTGAGACATTCAGACAACAGCTGTCCAAAACCTCATTTTACCAAAGCAATCAGGTACAGAGCCAGAAGTTGTGACTCAGACCAGCAGCTACTGGTGGCAGTCAGCACTGGGCTCCTCTGGTGTCAATTTAGGTAGCTCTAGAATTACTGAAAGAAGTCTCCAGAAAGTATTTACTCTCCAGAATAGGTAAGACACAGGTACTCTTGGTTAACAACATAGGGGGCATTGGTAAGGCTATCTCTGGGGTTTTGGTTTGGGGTGTTTTGTTTGTTGGCTGATTGTTCTTTAAAATCAGCTATCGTTTTGGTACACCCAATCTTTAAGTGATGCAACTTCAGGCAGGTCAGCACAGAAATGGCACTCCTAGGGAGAGGAAGCAAAAAGCAAGCTTTGGAGCACTTCTGTATTCGTTTTTTAACTCTAAGCACACACTTCATGTGGGTAAAAGCAGATGAGTCAAGAGGTGGAAATTCTTCTGCCTAAGTAAGGACACAGGATAAGCTACTGAGACAGTTAAGATTTTTCCTGTGATGCAACTTTGACCATGCCATGCACAAACTTCTCTAGAAACTCCTTCATATCCTCTTATTCCCATTAGACAAAACATACATGAAAGTTTCCAAAAGGAAGAGAAGCAAATGGGATTATGAACAACAAAATTAAACCTCCTGACTCATTTCTTTATTCCCCTTTCATCCATTACAAGTCAGCAAGCCTCTCACCTTCACTACTCAGCAGAAATCACTCAGATCAATTACCAGCTGCACTTACCTCCCTCAGGCAGCAACAACCCCAACACCCTCCTCTCAACTGAGCTTCAAAACTTAACATGGACAAGAGTAAATGAAAATCTCAAGGTGGGTATGGTCAGGAAGGAAGAGAAGGGGAGGGGAGGGCTGGGGTCCACACAAGCCATGCTGCCCAACACCATCATGTGCCCTCTGACAAAGCCTCACTTCCCCCTGGCACCCCAGCCAGCTCAGACACTGCTGCATCAATCTGGCCTCTGCCCTTGAGCACCTTTTTCACCACAGGGAGCAAAACAGCTACCCAGTAATACATGAAAAACACTGACTTAAAAAGTAGGCTACAGAACCTGAAGGATTTCAAAGAGACAGCTCATCAACACCAAAATGGGAGACGCGGAAATAAAATACAATACTGTGTTGTAAATGAGCCCAGTAAATCACAGAAAACTGATGGCACGAGTTAGCACTTGGAGAAGGAAAAAAAAAAAAAAAAAAAAAAAAAAAAACCACAACAATCACCAGAACATCAGTTTGGACAAAGAATACTTCTCAATTACACAGAAGAATACTTTATAAACAGCACCATTACTCAAAAGCAAGGAAGCTCAACTTTCATCACAGGCCCCCGCATCACTTGGTACCAAACATGACAGTACCTTGCTCACTAACTTGCATTTTGATGCTGGTTTTGATTAATCCAATCTCTACAGACACAAGATGATTCACAGCTCTTTACCAACACAAGGCGGCAACACAGGCCCCTGAAGCATTTGAAAGGGACCCAGCCTCATCTCACCAGGCCCTGCACCAGACAGCTTGGTTTCTTTCCCTTCCCTCAAGCAGGATCAAAGGCCAGCCTGTATCTGTGCACTCACAAGCCACCATTCCAGATGTTCTCCATGTAAGCCACACTGCACCACACAACACCCTTCCCACAAAACACGCAGGGAGAGCAAGATGAAGTTCACAGCTCCAAGACGCTCAGGGCATATTCCCCGTGGCAAGCAGCAGATGCCAGGGAAGCAGCGAACGGGTGTTCAGGGACAAACTCATGAAGCCCCTGCACTCATGACTGAAAACACCGTGTAAAAAAAGTCAGTAAAAGGCACAAATTACTTGGAACAGAGGCCATTTCTGCCGTGGTGTCAAGAGAAGCCATGGCAGCACTGTACCTCTCTCAGTCTTTAACCGAGAGGGAACTAAAACTACATGTTTTCCACCCATTAGTCAGAGCACGTCCAGCTTGGCCCAGTTCAAGTCCACAGCCCTTCACAAAGGCTGGCGGTCCAGAGAGGTGGCACTGCAGGGGCACGGCTCGTCATACCACCCACAAGAAAGGCTGGTGGCTGTCCCTCCATGCCTGGAGCATCCCTTCACTCAGCAAGCTGACTAAAGGGAATAAGCTGCACACCATTCTACCCCTATGAGGCAAGTTTTGATACAGAAAGGTTGTCGTATACCTAAGAATAAAAACATCAAATCCAAGAGAAAATTACGTCCCCATCATTAAACAGCCTTCTTTCTAACACGTTTTTCTTTGAATTTTTCCACCACCCAAAAAACCCAACCATGGCCACAAATCAGATTCACCATGTATTTGTGTACTATACAATTCTAGGAAAAGTGTATCAATCCACAGAAAGTTAACAGTTCTCAAATTAAAACAAACTTTTGCTTTCTGCCTTCTTACCTAATAAGTAGTCTGGTGTTAACTGGATCAAACTTCATAGCAACTGTTACATAAGGATGAGCAAAAGCAATATAGTTTTGTAGCAAACCACTGCCTACTGCCTGGAAACTCATTACTGAATGACTATTCCGTATTAAAATCAGCAACTTACTCAACATAATTAAAAAATATAGGTTGGAAGCAGCATATTAAATCTTGGGAAAACTACTTAACCAGCAGAATGTGAGACATGAAACAAAAAGCACCACCCACCGACAGTAACACAAGCACAGAAAAGGCCCTTCATTTTATTGGTAAGAAGGTGATCAATCACAGCAAGCCAGTCAGCAGTGGAAAGCATACCCAGAAGCCTACAGACCAGGTTACACCACCTTTGCTCATTTTATGAAGTGCTCTCCTCTACAATTAAGGTCCATTTTTAAACCAAGCCAGCTTGCAGAGCAAAGTACTTCCTACTGCGAGCAAACAAGAGGATGAAAAACTGTGCTTGAACCAACAAGACCAATTGCTAACCTGAAATTAAAATCAGAGAACAAAACACATGACTCCGTTTTTTCTAAGAAATTGTCAGCAGAAGACTTGGGTGACTGACACTGTTATTAAACTAAGCCGTAACAGAAGCTGAGAAGCAGATATCACCAAGCCATGAGGTGAAAGCATCAGCATCACAAGAAGGACATTATGCAACAGGTCTCCCTACACCCCATCCTCTGCAATTCTATCCCAAACCTTGGGGAGACAAGAGATAACCTGACAACCTGTCATCACAGAGATGATCATCTCTTGCTCCAGGGAAAGGTGTGGAATTAAAATAACTTTCCCCTTTGGTGGCTGCCAAGGAACATGACCTACAATTCCACAGTAGATAAGAACTGAAAGAAAGTCAATATTTATGACATATTTTTATCAGCTGAAAGAAACTGTCACTTCAGTCAAGTCAGATTCCCCCCTAATTTGTTGATGCCCATATTCATACTCAGCTCACCACAGCATGGACACAAATCGCACCACAGTTTCACTGACACTTCTCCTGCTGGCATAACCAGCTGAAGCAGCTCCTGCCCCCACAGAAGCGCTGCTTTATCACTCACGGGGCCACACCAACAGCAAGCAGCACTGATGTGGCACAGCATCAGGCCTCCAAGCAGCTGCACCACCACTTCTGAAGAGGCTGCATGGCAGCAAATAGAGGGAGAGGGAATTAGCAAAAGTTTCGGCTGGCTTTTCTGGCACACGCAATGGCAACAGTGCACCGACATTGAGGAGCACAAGCATCCATAAATGCTATGATCACCTGAACCATGTAAAACACCACCACTGCTGTTCTCAAGTTAGTGTAACAAAAAAGCAGTGACACTAGATATTTACATATGTATTCCCACAAGGATAAGTCTCATATACAACTTTCATACTACATTCAAGCAACACATATAATCTTGGTGGAGAAAAAAAAAGCAATTCTGCTTTTGCCTGTGGTAAAGATGAACCCACGAGCCAGCATATGTCAGGAACCACCACACTGTCCTGTCAATATGAGCTTGGATTTTATGCTTTGCATTCCCCAAGCCACACTGACATCTGGTTTAGGCAGGAGAAGGAGAGCATGAGCAACACATGCCCAGCAACATAGACAGGCACTGAGCCTGAGCCATCACACAGCTGCATATTCTCCTTAGCCTGGCACTACCACTATGGATAAGCCCAGGTTAGCTCTTCACAAAGTCTTAGGAGGGCACAGCACCCATGTGCCTCAAAAGCCACTGAGACACATAGGTAACTCAGAGCTCTGGGTCCTTCATAACATGATGGTCAGCCCACCCCAAGCTGTAGACTATTCCTATATAATTCTATATTCCCAATACACAGAGAGGTAGAGACTACACCAGCCTCAGCCTGGCCTTTCTGCCTGCACAACAGTACTGATATCAACTGTCAGTATAGCAGTATTGCTGTAAAAACCTGCAGCACTTTCTCTCATGGGTTTTCATGCATGCGCAACTAGTACGAAGAAACAGTTATCCAAGGCAAAGGGCTTGCTTCTTCCTAAAATTAAGGTATAGTTAAGTATATATAGTTTAGTGTGAGGTGTCCCTGCCCATGGCACAGGGGCTGGAACTTTATGACATTACTACCCTTTCCAACCCTAACCATTCTGCGACTCTAAGTATACTAAGGTATATTGAGTACTATGAGGAGTTGAGAAATCAACACCAGACTTGAGTAATCTTTGTAAATAAAACAAGCCTACTCTCTGTAGACTGGGTACACACTGCTAATAAAGATGAAGGACAAAGGTTACAAAGCTGAGAGCTTTAAATAGCTCCTTCAGAGACAAACCTCAGCAAAACAGATTGCATATAAAAAATTTAAAAAAAAAAACCTAAACTAAAACAACTCATGTTTCTTAAGTGTCATGAGATCTCATGAGATCCTATACCTCTACCACAATGTGCAGTTAGAACTTTCTCAGTAACACGTGCACATGACTTTAGATCCCTCCACCAACCTCCTAAAATCAAGTTTCAAGTTTGTGGACCAGATCCAGGGAACAGGTTTCTATGCATTCCTGAGAGAGAAAGGGCTATAGAAAAGCCTTTTATTTCTGCATGTATTTCCCAGAAGGCCTAAATAATGCGAAAGGAAATGTATCAGGCTTCTTCAATGGGGGGAGGGCAGGAGGGGATTAACGTGTTTGATGGGTAGTGTGTGCAAGTGGGGAGGGGCAAGCACTTCAGTGTGAGCAATTAAATGCAATGTTTTTGTAAGCCCTATGATAAGATATCTAAAATATTCTTTTCAACAGAAAATCCTACTCGAGTGTATGTCAAAGTAAACTGCACTGAAAGACAGACTATGTCACAAAAAGCTACTGTGAAGGGGGACATGTGAGACTGCATTTGTACACCTCATGAGAATCACCACTTAAGCACATCAGCTTCATTAAGGTAAGGGTATAAATACAGGAGTGCACGTTTTCATTACAAGTCAACATCATCTGCAAGAACAGTTTCACACAGTTGCTACAACAGTTTCCTCCTCCTAAACTGATTTTACACATACTCCAGAGTTAGGACTTCAGCTGCTGGGTCGACTTTACTGCCAAAGTATACCTATAGGCAATGCACCAAGCAGCTTTTACCCTACCTCAAGTCTTTGGGGACTCAGATCTTAACTCCAGACACCACACACCGTCAATTGCAGCGTGTTGCCTTGAGCCTCTGCTGCCCATCACAAGTCAACTGTTGTTCCCCTTGGGGCTTGTTTTTTCTTTCCTAAAACACCCCCCCCCCCTTTCCTAGCAAAAGAAGGACTCAAAGCAGACATGGGTCAAGCTTGCAGGAGGAGGGTGGTGAGGCTGCAAACCACATGGCTCCAGTTCACAGGTCAGCATACATTTACCAACATACAATTAATTTGTTCAACAAAGCTTAATTCAAGTTTTGCTGCACTTGCTGGTTCAGAAATTCCTACTCTACCTGTATTTAAACACTGTTTTCATATTTAATATAGCATGTAACTACTACAGCTCTCTATTCACAGTAAGCAAAAACAAATTCATTCCAAAAGTTATGTGGCATTAATATTAGTTACAGCATAAACAGCCTACATTACTTAAGTAGACCACTCAACATGATCATCCATCCTTTCCTCCGACATTCTCACAGAAAGGTAAAAGAAGCAAAATAAACTATTTACTTAATACCAGATAATCACGTTGACTGTTCTAGAACTGTGCTTTTAGGTGATGAGCTACTTAGCACTCTATTTCAAAGATTTAATAAGTCAATAAAATGAAAACAAAGCAAGACTTATTATAGTTTCTGCTCAGTCACTTATTCTTTCGCATAATCCCATACTGCAATATTTGAAGTATTCTAGCTTTGCAATGCTGTATTATGGAATTTTAACACCACAAACAATAGACATTTATACACCTCTCTGAACAGTGATTGACACTTTCAATAGTAAACCATTTGCTTAAGGAAAAAAACAACCTTACTACAGGCTAAGCAACATGAGACCATTCCAGACCTTGCAAATAGCGCAGTCTTTCATTAAATAAAGTAGTGAAAAGATACAGCAGTAAGAAACTGAAAATCAACAATCAAATGTGCAGACTGTCAAGGCAGAGAGCAATTAACCATTGGAGATAAGATGGCATGGGGGAGTTGCAATCATTAGAAACAAACTGAGGAAATAACTATTTTCTGGGTGGGGAAAATGAGAGTAGTGGACAAACTTCAAGGCTCAGTACAGAAATTCACCCAGTCATTCCAGAGGTCCATGTTGCTCAGTGGCTAACAGAACACTTTCAATTTGCTTTTCTTCAGGGAAGTACTGGGTTACTTCTTTCATCTTTTCACTTCAGGCACTCCACCCCACCCCATCACCTTCTGTTCTTGGCAAGAGAGGCGACACTGAAGAGGTAAGGACAATACCAGCTGCTGTAACTCTGGGGTGATACACAACGGGTTTCCGAAGACATTTACCTGGCTCTATCAAGACTTTTCCCTAACCTTCACATTTTTGTTTTGTATTTCTACAGTGCAGCTGTAGCTACAAGCTGCAAAAGCAGTGAAACCTGCAGCAGTAGCAGTCATCATCCCACTGTGTAACCCCTTCTCAGGGCAGCAACCCATTCAGCCACCTGCTGCTTTAAGTGCTACAGCCTTCAAATAATAAAACGTCTCAATCCTATGCAGTGCTCATAAAGACTTTTCATGCACACACCTCAGAAAAAAAGTCATCATTACAGCCCAGATTTTTCTCAGAATGGCTCTACCCAAGCCATTTTCAAGTTGGAAGCCAAACCTCAAGCATATGAGCATATTTCCAACCTATGTGCATTGGAAACATAATGTCCAGTCATTACAGAGCAAAGCCCTACTCAAGTCATCCATCTGAAAATTATTTTGAAAAATCTTAATTTCTCTTCAGTTGAACACACAGCTTTGAAAAATCCCACCTAGATTTTACAGTCTCATTAACAAAGCCACAATCCTCCAAATCTGCTCTTATTTGCCATGAATCATTTTGATGCAATTTCTCCATATTAACTCCTTCATCTTTGCACAT
>JASSUY010028329.1:7033-20296 GCA_032466535.1 Forpus xanthops | reverse complement strand
AGCGCTACAGAAAAGCCCACATTCTTAACAGTTTCCTGTTCACACTAGACAACTTCCTTGATTAATCAATGTATTCCTGTATGATGCACACCTATATGGCTCCCTATATGGACAGCCATTAAACAACATGCATTAAAGCTCACAAACACATTGTTGACTCTGCAGATGGCCACAGCAAGAAGCATAAAGCTTCATTACTAATCTCCACTGTTATCACAGTTTCTTCTCCTTTAGCCATTCCAGATCTAGTCTGTGCCCCACACACCTCCCGGAGATGTGGAAGCCTGAAGTAGCTGACCTCAGTCTCTGGACCAGATCACGCTGTCCTCCTGCCAAAGAGCTGAGCAGGGGGTTACAGCCAAAGTCCAGAAGCATGCCACAATCACTGCAGCAAACACTCAGCTGTTTTTCAGTGAACTCTGATTTCCATCTGCCACGAAGCCCAATTCCAAAACAAGCAAAAGCATGGGCACTTTACTCCTGCCATCAGCCACTGGCCGACAGCTGGGCTAACATGACAGAGCCTCTGCTGATTTTGGCATTTCACTGTGCATTTTATGCAAGCAGCTTTCACCCTCCCACTCTGCCTCTGCCACAAACCCAAGCACCAAAAGTAGCAATACAAACAAAAGGTTTTGAAGCCCTGTTGCACAAACTCGACAAATCACAACAGAGCCCCATAAAACACAACCATTTCACTGTTGGTGATGCACTGGATATTACATGCCTTGCCTCTTATTCCACACACTTAATCCTTTGGCACATGTCCCACTTGTGTTTCAGTGTGATGAGTCTGGAAAATCTGTGCCAATGCAGATATCCATAGCACATTGTTTACAAAGAGAACAGACAGCTATGTGTACATTTGTTACATGTGATAACATTAGGAATTTTAGGCAGCCAAAAAGTAAACTTTATTCACAATTCATCTAGGTATTACAAATGCTACACATAACCAGATTTACATTACCTACATATGCTAGTCACTAAAAATTAACCAAAACAGCTCTAACCATGTAAATTTCTAGGCAGTTTGATATTAAAACCTAGACTAAAATGTTTTTAATTTTAATAAAGCCTGAATTCTGAGTCTTATGGAATACTCTTTAAAAGCAAAGTGTCAACTATGTTTTTATCAAGAAATAAATGAAATGATACAAAGAACTAAAAATAAATCGAAATTCAGCTACAGCTTTTCTTTTTGAGTGAAAATAAATAATCATCCAGTTTCGTTATAACTTTGGCCTTCACATTTCTATATTTGGGATGATTCAGGAAACAATAAAGTGTCTTGTTCCAGTACAGGCAGTACCAACCTGACACTGACTCCGGCTCACAATAGTACAAATAGTTCCACCAACACATTTGCAAAATATTACTTGCTGAAAGGAACACATTGGCTTGAAGCTTCCTATTTTTCCTCTTTAAATGCTGGAATCAATAGGCATCATTACTGTCAGCACCTCAGCAATAAAACTTTATTTCTTGCTTCCCACAGGAAATTTTACATATTCCAATATTAAACAGTATGTCAGGTATTAAATAGTATGCCCTACAAAATGCATATGGCTTTACTGTCAATACGTGATTAATTTTAACTCTAAGCACAGGTTCCTCTGCCTGTTAAGGGAAAGCACATTCACAGGTGGTAATGTGTAAAGAAAAAAAGTAATAACCCATTGCTTGGGTAACTACAACAGCACTTCAGTATTAATGCCCTATTTGCAATTCAAAAGTGTATAAAGTCTTAAAACTCAAGGCTTGAGTATCTTGAACTCACGTAATCACAAAGGTCTCAAAAAAGACTACTGAAGTCATTTGATCACATCTGGAGAACTTTTGAAGGCACTGCAGCAATCACAACCCTACATGGACATCTAAACAAACATCTGTACAGTGCTACTGGCTGTAATGAAACCACAACATTAAAAACCCACACTGCTATTTTTAGTGAAAGCACTGAAACATTTTTCAGGAGCCAGCAGAAAACCATGCAAGTTCTGAGCAAAGGCTTCAATATTATCTTCTATTTACATACCTATTCCAGCTGAGCTGTATCCAGACAGACACTGCCAGGATCTCGATGAACCAATCACCAAGAACTTTCTGGTCTGAACTCACCAGTTCAGAGCTGCTGCAGCATCTTCACAAATGGAAGCACATGCTCAGAACATCCAGGTCTGTTCCATATTTCACATACCCATCTTCAAACCTCAACACGCAGTTTAAACATCTTTAATTTTTGGTAATTTGGCTCTCCACCTCCACACATCTTTAGCTGCCTTTTAGGATGTTTCAAGTAACATTATTTATCAGGAACTTGCTTGTTGTTAATTCTCTGCAATGAAAAAGGACCAAAACCATCACAAAACTCCTAAATAACTTTTCAGGGCCCCAAAACAACAGCAAAAATCTCAGTCGTAGGTGATACAGAAGCAAGCTAACACGTATGTTTTCTTTCCCCAAGCACTGATGTAGACTACTCTCTGCACCATACCACAGATATGGGATTGCTCTCCCACACCATGGCAAGAGCTGGAAAAAGCCTCATGGCTTTCCTGCTTCTGATGAGTAACCACTAGAATAAAACCACCTTAAGAAAGGGAGTTTGTGACTTTGGCGTTTCACTTGAGAGCACTCTTCCATCAGAAGACAAATGGCCACCATCTTCGTGGGTGTAACTGATGCACTCCCATGATGTTTAGTATTCAGATGGCAACTTAATCCAAGAGTTGCTTTAAAAACATTCCAACACAAAACCAACCCACAACCAAAACACTGACTACTAAACCCAAACATCATCTTTCTGATTAATGCAAAAGGTGTAAAGTGCTTTAAGTATGCCAAGATGTCCAATTGACATACAGTACTGACACCAAGATGACCTCTATATGCTGCTGCTTTTGAAAAACATATTTACACCTCAAGTAGGCAACAGCTACTTCTCTTGTTCCACAGGGTAGCCAGAAGTACTTACATCACAACTACTACCAAAAACCATTCCCAACCCAAAATTGCATGGATTAATAATGTATCAATTCCTATAACTAGCCTAGATGAAAAGAAAGTATTTCACGATGCCATTTAATTTTTTCCTCCAAGTTCTCTCTTTTTTTTTTAATATTGGAGGAGAACATCCATATAAATATCCTAGTATCATGAACTTTTCAGTAGTGTTTGCATAGTGATTAAGAACTTTCCAGAGTAACCAACCACATCTCTCAGTACTAAAAGCTTTCTCAAGGAATGCTAAGGGTTTGCACAAGAGTAGCACCAAGAGCCCTTCACAGTCCCAGCAGAAGCAGTACATGAGCCTACTAATAATCATACTGTGTGCTTAGGCTTAAAAACTCAGCTGGAACAATACATCTGTAGCAGTAAAACTCTCTGTTTTGGCAACCATAGCCTGCCCTGTCCATTTAAACAGCCAATCATCACTGTCTCCATACATTCCTTCCCTTTGAAAGAAAAGAAGTGATGGTGACATGCTGGAGAAATTCAGCATTTAGTCCTGGCAAAACAGCTCTTTACATTTGTCTTGTTCTCTCACCATGGTAGGGAAAAGAAAAAAAAAAAAAAAAAAAGAAAAAATATGTAATGGAAAATTAGTCCACTTGCTTCCAAAATTCCAATGCTTTCCAGTACTAAGAAATTCCCAGAAAGCACAACATGCTGCATCTGAGCATTAGGCATGAGAAACCCTAACCTGAATGGAAACCATTCCTTTCATGGCACTGCTACCTGGCCACCACTGTAGGAAGTAGAATACTTTCAAGAATACGCAGATAGGGTAGAGGAGAGAGAGGCAGAAAGATGCACCAGGCATAAACATCATAAACATGCCCTTCCACATAGCCTGCAGGCCAACAGCAAGCCTCAGTTTCTGCAGGAATAGTTTGCTTTACTCACTAGTGTAAGGTTTTTGCATTATCAGCCATTATACTGCTGAAGAAACTATAACTGATTGCATCTCATGTCCTTCCTCTTTTAAAATAAGTTTTATTTAACAGAGAAGCAGGGTTTTTCAAATCTCAAACCCTTCTATAAGAGACACAGACCTCAAGTATAATTTTGGTACAGAATACAGTAATGTAAATAAATAGCAACTAAACTGGTGAAGTGATGTTAGTGCAGCTATGATGAAAGTCAGGTATCTATCTCTAGAGCATCACATTTGTCCCAAAATGTCATCTCAAAGTCTATCACATGGGGAAAGGACAGCTGTGTTCCTTATAAAGCCTTCACACTCCAAGGAATGTAAATAAGGGATATTGTTAAATGAAAGATCTAACTAAAGCTTTGCATTTGTAACATTTAAAAGGTTTTTCCCTCCTTTTGTATCTTTAATCAAAGGTTCTGAAAGTGTAAGTGACAGCAGTTGCCATGGAAATATGCAGGCCAAGTTCCCTCTGTGGGAACCTCAAAGCTCCCTTCACCACCAAGTGCCATGTAATGACAGGATCACATTAACACCTTTGACTCCCAAAGCCCATTTATTGCATAGAAATCAGTACAGCTGACTCCTTCACCTTCCACAGACAAACATTAACTATTCCTGTCTGCTACACTCGTCCCATTCCCTGGACATGCTTCCAGACCTATTCCAGCACCATCCCTCATACTGGAGAAAATAAACGCATACAGCCTTCTCAACGAACACTAAGCAGAAACCAGAGTGCAAAGGCCATCAGATGCCTGGTCTGATCAAAAGCACTATTTCATAATCTGATGAGAAATTTCTTTTCCCAAAGCAACTGACATATAATAAATCTGCATCCTATTCCAGAAGATGATGGTGTAGCTATGAAGAAAAACAGGCAAACGTGCAGTGACAGGAACTGAACTCCCATAAAAGCCAACAATTAAATTAGAGAACAGAAGACAGGCTGTGAATAATGGTTACTTTTTCCCCTGGTGGCTGTCAGTACTAAAGCAGGAAAAAAAGAAGTTCTTAAAAATCTCAGTGGAATTCCTGAATATCAGCATGTACCATTTGATGCACAATCAATTTATGCACATAGGAGGCCCATTTCAGGGGCAGATGCAAGCAATCTTTTTTTTTTCTTTAATCAATTCTAAATAGGCAAATTCAACCATCTGAGAATGTCTCCTTATCAGCACCCTAATTCTACGAGCAAATACATTTAATTTATGCAGCTGTATGTGTTTGCATGAAATAGATATTTATGTCACACACCCTCTGCCACGGCAATAAATGCCTTAGACACATAAAATATGAAATTCAAGATACACTTAGAATGACTTATTTGCATATTTGAAGAAAAAACTGTTTCAGTAGTATCCACCCCCACTGAAAATGGCTAGTTTTATATTTTGAACAATTAATATGCTGTGAATGTACACACATAAGTTGGTTCTTTTTTCTTTTTTCTTTTTTCTTTTAAAATTCTTTAGGGAGATAGACTTGCACAGAGGAAATCCTTTAAGCCTATGAAAAGGCCTGTCTTTGTTGTTTATCATATTACCACTGACAACTAACTCCTATGCAAAAGTGAAATGAAAAGGCCATTGTGTGTCTCACTTACCTAGCAAGTAATCAGGATGACCTTCCAAGGCAGTTTATCAATTTCACTGGCACAGAGTAAAACCCTAGTCAGACACAACAGTAAACTTACCTCAATAAAGCCAAGCATCTAAACATGTAACTGCACATTTTTAGCAATCACAATTAATTTCAAGGCAAAAAAGGCAGCCATTCTCTCATCCCTGTGACTAGATTTTAATAGGAAAAAAAAAAAACTTCATACTTATTCCTTAGCAAAAATAAAGACTTTTTAGCAGCTTTGCAGCTGTTCTGTGGTGTTTTTTTGGTGGGGAGTGAGGAGGAGAGAGAATAGTTTTTCTACCAAAGTTATTTATTTTCTTTGAACATACATTTCCATGGACAACTAATTTTCTGCAAAACTGACCCTTTAGGTAGGGTACATCTACAGCCCAATAAGAAGGGGATCTGCGTGTGCATACATATGCATCTCTACCAAATTCCTAGTAACTATGCAATTGCTGAGTGAAACATGAATGCAAAATTTCTTGCCTCTGGCCATTTTACACACTTTTTGTCAAAAGAAACAGAGATATGGGAGAGGAAAAAAAGCTCTGAGCACAACATTGCTCCACCAGATTCCTACATGCAAAGCAACAAACTAAAGCATTACTGCCCTGTTTACCACCACTTTTTTGTTGTTGGTTTTTTTTTTGGGTATTTTGGATTTGTTTTGGGTTTTTTTCCTGAGAGGTCAGGGCAGCATGCTTATGCAGGGCTCTTGTCCTACAGGTAAGCCTCAGCAAAGCTCCTCCCACACAAACCTTGAGCAAGGTCAGAGCCCTCATTTCTAACTGCTGTGCGCAGCACTCTCCTCTGGTTTTAAATGCTTTGCAGACAATTCTTACCGTACTCAAATTAAGTGCAGATATACACACAGAAATATCTCTTGGACCACGCTACAGTGTCTGGCAGGAATTACAGGGCCTACCAAGAACCAACCAGCGCTTACATAGAAGGGGGAGAAATATTTTATTAGATTAGGTTGGGAAAGGATCGATTGTCCAAAAGCCTGTCTATACTTCTATAACTCTTCCAATTATACTAGTTGATCCAACTGGTATAGCCAGTGTTCTTTATTTAAGAAAATGTCTTCTGAATAAATTCAAGCATGACTGGACGAGGCAAAAGCACAGAGGATACCCATAAAATACCCTATCAATTCTTGCTATTCATTGTAACTCCAGCACATGAACCAGTGTTACCCATGCACACAACAGCCCCAAACACAACAAGGTATGTCTGGACTAGTCTTTCCTACTGTCACAAGAGACTACTCGCAAACTGGGAAGGTACAGTAAAATGCATTTTACTGAGATAAATTACTAAATCTAGTGTGCACTCACACAAACTTTGACCAGCCTGTTTTATGATAAAAGACACAAGAGACAGCTAGCTCCTTCTGAAGTATTTCAAACTTTGGAGTTAAACTACAACAAACGTAAGCAAAGCACAACCTCAATGTCATGATCCAAGACATAAATTCGTAGTGCATTTTATTTTGAAAAAAGCCTATATTGTTTTGTTCTCTCCAGAACACATCAAATTTACACTGTGACTTCAAATACAAACTCAAGAACTTTCACGTCTCTAGGTCTCTCCTCTATATCCTGAATTGTTTTTCCAGTAACAGACAAGCATAACTCATTATCTTGCAGTAGAAATCAGAACAGTCTTTTCTTTTTAAAAAGAAAAAAAAAAGCCTCCATTTTTCTGCGTCACTTTGTATACACAATGACAAAGTTCATAGAGCATCATTTGTTTATTAAAAAAAAAAACAACAAAACCCACAGCACAACAAAATGAACATATACATACAAAAACTAACCATTTGGGGCAGGAAGAATGACTGCTTTATCTTGGGAGAAGGAGGAAAAACTCTGCAGAAGCACACAGTTAAAGCCTGCCCTTGGAAAAAAAAAAAAAAAAAAGCAGTCTTGAACAAAGCAAGAACTATAATCATGTTTCATGCACTTTTCCCCCTTTTCCTCCCCCTCTTCCATTTGCAATGCATGCAAATCTGCCCAGACCTGGCAGGCCACATTCAAGCACAGGGAACACCAGCCTCCCCAGTCTGTCTCACCTCGACGCAGTTGTGTCAGACCTGCCTTAGCTTCCAGGTACCATCTGGTGTCTCTGCTGCAAACCAGCAAAGGGCTAACAAAGTTTGCCTAACTTTCTACTCCCCTGCCTGTTTTCCCAGCAGAAACGCCTGCCCCCATAAACCTTCCCCTGCTTTGCATATCCTCTTCTGTATCCCAGCTCAGCTGAGTAATCAGATGCAAGTCAGGATTTCCCAGTCTAATTCCATACATTTCCTAGTCGTTTCTGTATCAGTGCTCCACCACCTACATATCTGCTTGGCAGGCACAATCCTGCACAGAAACCACAAAAACCAAACTCCCCGAATCAAACTCATGCCATATCGAGCATCAAAAGCATGCTTCATAGGGGCAACCAGCTTGTCCTTACAATGAGGCCAGCCACTACTAAGTTTGCAGCACAGCGTTCAATCCTCTTTGGCTCACCTCATATATAGGCTAATACTAATTTTTTAAGAGGATCAATGCAGAAAACGCTTGGTAGATTATGAGTTTACTGCTGTACAAGAACAGAGAGAAAAATAGGCGGAACATGAGGGAAAGACAAGAAAACATATTATGTCCAGATTACCAATAAACTTGTTCTAAATTTGATACAAGGGCTTCAATTAACTTTATTTACTGTCCTTAGAAAAGTTTCTCATCTGTTCATGTCTTTAGTCCAAGTTCTTATCAATCTGCTGTCTGTTTTGTTTCCCCCTCAGGCACTGTAAGAACATACTCTAGAAGTAAAGGCTAATGCTTGGTCCTTTAGAGCACTTACTCATCAAAAAATCTCAGTGGCAGTTCTACATGCATGCCTCTGCCCTGAAAAAGCCTTTATTCTCCTCCATTCCACCATAAATAATAAAAAAAAAACCACACTAACTCCGAAGTTAGTTTTTTCTTGTTTACTCATGTACTTTTCAGAAACATGTTCACTTACCTAGACCTTGGTGTGGTGGGGAGCAGGAGGGGACAGAGTGGCTCCTAACACCCTAGGTTACCAGAAATGGAGCTCAACACCCTTCTTACTATAGGCACTAACCTCTCTTGCAGCAAAAGCAGGCTGCAGCAGTACCTCCAGGAAGCTGAGCAGCCTTTTCTTTGCATTCCTGGAACTACACAGGTAGATAAAAGAACATTCAAGTTTTTTGGTCAGAACGCAACTAAATAAATGATCTTATTAATGCAGGCCTCGACAACAAGACCTGTAACTTCCCCAAGATGATGGCATGCATGAGTCTGAAATACAAGCTCTTACTTTTTGCTTTGTAAGTAAACAGCTCTGTGAAGAGAAAAAATTACTTTTCTTTCATTAACTCATCCAAGAGACAAACCAAAACCTTCCACCCAGCCTGTACAGCTACATCAATGCACAGGCAAGTTAATTCTCCAAATGGCAGCTGCAGTAGCACCCTTTTGGAGTTCACAGGCTCACCTTTGGGTACACAACCAGCTGTGTGCTACACTGAAAAGCAACTCTGCAGCCACCTTATCTTCCCAAAACTCAAGATACCAATAAAATAAGTGGATCCCTCCTAATTCTTTTTAATACACTTCCACCTACCTACTTAGCCACTCAAGCACAGGACTATTCAAAGCCAGATGAGGCAGCCCTGGTAAAATACTACTTTATCATCACAGAAATGACCAGTCTGAAAGGAGAAGAGGGGAAGTTTCAGAGGAAAAAAAAAAAGATCCAATAAAATAATGAAAAGTGCTTCCCAGTCCCTTGTTAATTACACATCCTCCCAAATGGGCACACCTTTTTCAGCTAAACATGAATGAGACACAACAAAGCACATCTGAAAACTGTTTAACATTACAATAATGACAATCTGAATTCTCATTTTAAACTTCCAACACAGTAATTTATATAGAGCTGCAAAAAAAAAAAAAAAAAACCAACCACCTTTAAAGAATAACTCAGGGAATTTTATGACCTGCTTTACTTCTTTTTCCTGCCACCTTTAAGTCTCCATCCTTACTGTCATGTGCTACTTGGAATATATTACTGCTCTGTGCATTTTTCTGAAGGCAAAACATTGTTAAAAACTCTCTCAGTCATGCCTACAAGTAATTAAACCTCAGTTTAGTGGGAAGCATAGTAGATCAGCATCCATTCATGAATAAAGTTGTCATGGTCACACATCTTCAGAAACTACTTTTCAACACACTTAAATCACAGTGAATGAATATTTACAAGACCCAACACTTGGAAGCACTAAAGGGTCACAAGAAATGTAGTCAACCTCAGCAACTACATTTTTCCCTTGCCCATCACTACCTATTTTAAGTTACCTTTGCAAAGCAAAAACTGCTATAAATAACGTCACTCATGAACATTCAGCAGAAGTACTTCATTTTCTTATGATCTCCAAAGGCCCTACTGCAACAACCATGGCCTGAGATTCTACTGTTCCTGGAGAAAACCAAACTAAATAATAGCATTTGAGGAGTCCAGAGATAACATAGCATCTTGGAAAATCTACATCACAGTTATTTCCACTGATTTAAATAAGAGTCCCACTCCAGAAAGTCATCCTTAGAATCAGAATTAAGGCACAAGCATCTATCAATTTACCCATCAAACTAGGTGGCATACACAAGTATTAGATCTAATGCTAGAAACTAGAAACCCAGATCAAGAACTCATTTTGGCATGACTGATAGAGATACCCACTTATTTCACTCAAAAAAAAAACATCTAAGATATTGTATTTTAGCAACAAAACGTTCATTCAACACGCATCCCCTAAGATGGCTGTGAGTGTTAAGTGTGCATAGCAGAATGTGTACAGTGCAGCCTCCAGCTCCAGCCAAACAGCCCTGAGCAGATTAGATATCCACTCCAGAGGTCTCCAGGTTCTCTCCAGTTAAGAGACTGCACGAAGTGGGTAACTCAAGCACAGCTGTCCAGGAGGCTGCGCAGCAACCAGATCAGCTCCCCTTCTTGCGAGCCTCTAAGTGGTACAAAGCCATACGCTTTTGGCAGGGCACAGGAGTATCTATGTGAACAGGTTAACACAAGGTTATCAAGTGTTTAATGTAATGGCTGTTTATATTGGGAGAGGAGAGGGGACTGAATCACCACCAAAGACAGAAACAGCACATTAAACGAGGTCTCCAGACACACCTGTACTTACAGTGTCCAGAAAAACTTATGAATCAGTCTTACAGCTTTGAAATAAATCTACTCACATCATACGCTTCATCTGCTGTGGAAGGAGTTACCGCCCTCCCCACCAGCCAAAATAGCTTTTGTGTCTTTAAAAAAACAGCTATAGACCTACATTGGTAGGTATGTATGCAAGCAGCTTTTGTCAGCAGACTCTGTAGCAATCCCTGACCATCACAAAGTGTACAAAGAGTAACTGGGTTTTTGGAGTTGGGGGGAAGGGTGAATTATTTCTTCTCTAGGCCAAGAAATCCCATTAGAGACAGATTTCAATGTCAGTCCAGCCCAGCATTTACAAAGCTTTTTTTTTTCTTGAACGTTCACGTACGTTCAAATGTCACTCATTTGCTTTCACAGTGGAAAGGAGCTGCCTGCACTTCATCTCTGCTACCTGAAACAATCACAAGCGCCTACCCATAGCTTGCTCATCCCAGAAAGCACACTGTAGTCACTCAGTTCCCTGTACAGCACAGCAGGAAACATGGTACGCACTGTGTTTCACCCTACGCGAGCTACTCAGTTAGCTTACAGTGCCCCTTTCTAACCCAGTTTGTAAATGATACTCCCACTCCGGCACAGCCTCCACATAAACCATCCGTTCAGCCAGCACAGCTTCCTCTAGGAGCACTTGCATAAGTGCCTAAGCTTGTGCTCCTGATAACAGAAAAGTCATTAAACAGTCCTCTAACAAAACCTCCATATAGGTATCCAAAAGAGAGTGTGAGCAGCTACTTCTGGGCCTGATGGTTATAAAGAAATCATAGAATGCTTTGGGCTGGGAAGGATCTTAAGATCATCTGGTTCCAACAGCCCACTGCTAATTACTGTAGTAATTAGAACTAGACAAAAAAAAAAAAAAAAGAAAAAAAAAGGAAGCTTTACTACTGCACAGATTCCCACAGCCTGCTGTAAATACTTGGGTGTCACAGACTTAAAGGTGATGCTTCACAATTTCCACCCGAAATATCTCCCTGCAAGAGGTACACGAATAAAAGCAGGAGGCAAGAAGGCGGCAGGAAAAAGCCTCAGCATGGAGCCGAAGAAGAGACATAAAAAAGCCCTTCAACCTGCAGATCCATCAAGCTCCCTCCAACACCAGGGCAGGCACAGGCTCCTGTTTCTCTCCCTGCTAATGGCAGTCACATAACAGAAGCGAGCGGCAACAACAAAGTTACAATCACGGCGTTCATCCATTCACACCTTTCTCCCTTAAACCCTGATGCTGCGCTGTTTCGTATACGCAGAGAACACCGCCGAACAGCCCAGATCACGAAGCAGTAAGGACACCACCTTATAATTAACTGGAGCACAAACAGGAATACACAGGAAACTTATGTCACTTTACCCATCTCTCGCAAATTCAGCACCTCTTGGCAGATCTAACCCCCTTGACAGCCGAGAACCAAAACCAGCAGAGAGCAGCTCTTCAGCCGGATTCCTCACAGCTAGCACCCGGCTCAGCGCCCAGCTATTCGCCGAGCAAGGGACCGCGGTTCCCAGCAGCCGTCAGCCTCCCCTCCAGTACCCTGCCACATTAAGCTGGTCCCACACCTAGAAACGACCGGGCCGCTTCCCTGCGGGAGAAGACGCTTCGCAGCCGATCCACCGGCCCACGGCCAGAGCCGCCGCCGCGGCAGGTGCAGGCAGGGCCGGCCGCAGGCCCCGGGCGCGGTTCCACAGCCACGGAGAAGCACCTGAGGTGAGCCGCCACAGGCTAGCAGCTGCCGGCGGAATCAACGGGGCATGGCGGGAGTAGGCGAAAAAGCACATTTATAAACCTGCCAGCGCTCGCTCATTCGCTGCGGGAAGCCCCTCCTCCGAGCCCCCCTCCGGCGGCGCCGCCGGCGGGGCTGCCCGCGTCGCGTCCCCACCTCACCGCCGCCAAGACCCTTCCCCGGAGCCTTCGGCTGGCTCGTCCCCACCGGGCAGGAGGCCCCTTTCCGCAGGTGTGCCGGCATGGTCAACCCGAGCCCCGCCGCCACGGCAGATCCCTCACCCACCTCGGCAGGAGGAGGCACGGCGGGCACGGCCACCCGCTCGCCCCAGCCGCGGCCGCTCTGCCTCTGCCTCCGCCACCACCGCCGCCGCCACCGCCTCCTGCTCCTCCTCTCGCCGCTGCCACCTTCTCCCTTGGCTCCGGGCGGCGAGCAGCCCGTCCCACCGGGCGCCCGTACCTGCAGGGCCTGCCGGCGCTGCCCCCCCGTGCTTCGGCTCGTTCCCCGCAGCAGGCTGGGCCGCGCAGCCCCCTTCCCCCCGCGCTGGCGGTGGCAGAAGGAGGAGGAGCAGCAGTTGGTGCCCGCGTGTAACAAGTTTGGGTTGCCCCGCAGTATGGCGGCTGCCGGGCGGGGGGCGGGCCGGGGCGCCGTGCGCGCGCGGGGGGGGGCGGGACGGGGCGCACGGGGCCGTCCGTCGGGGACATGCGGCGACACGAGTGGGGC
>JASSUY010028328.1:0-10573 GCA_032466535.1 Forpus xanthops | reverse complement strand
GGCAGTGGGGTGCTGGCCGTGGGGTGCAGGTGCGGGGTGTAGGCAGCGGTGCAGGTGTGGGGTGTAGGCAGTGGTGCAGGTGTGGGGTGCAGGCAGTGGTGCAGGCAGTGGTGCAGGCAGTGGGGTGCAGGCAGTGGGGTGCAGGCAGTGGTGCAGGCAGTGGTGCAGGTGTGGGGTGCAGGGTGCATCCCCAGTAGGTCCTGGTGTTTGCTCCCTCATCCCTTGTGCCTCCTGTGGTGGCTCCGGGGCCGCAGCTGGAGTGGGCCCTGGGAGAGGATCCCAGCATCCCCCTGCCCCTCGCTGGTCCTGGGGCAGTGGATGCTCCCAGGCTCACGGGTTCCTCATCCCCGGGGAGCTCCTGCCTGCATCCCCTCGCAGTGGGTGCTTTGTCATCGCCAGGCCCCTCATGGTGCCACCAGGACCCTATTGTCCCCTCCTTGGCCAGCACCCCCCCACAGCAGTGTCCAGTGGGTGCTGGGGTAATGGGGCAGCAACACCCACCTCAGGGTCCCTTCAACCCCTGCATCTCCCCGGCTCTGCTGCTCATCCACCTGGATCTGGTGGTGGAGCAGGAGCTAGATCCCTGGATCCCAAAGCCCAGGGTGTGGTTTCACCCATGGGCAGAGCCTCCCCTCTTGTCTTCTGGGTTGTTCTTGCCCTGTTCTGCGATGCTGCGAGGAGGGAGCTGCTGCAGGTGGATCCTGAAGGAGCAGGTCCAGGCTGGTGCTCCCCGGTGGTTTCATGGAGGGAGGCGGATGTGGATCTTCCGGCTGCCCTGGTTCCTCTGTGACCCCCTTTATCTATGCACATTGCTCCGCTCAGTGCCTTGGCTCTGGAGTAAAGTGAGTTACTTCTGCTTGCTGGCGGTGCTGGGAGCTCCTGGGCTGTCAAAGGTGATCTTGCAGTGAATTTGGAGCCTTCCTTGCACTGCTGATCCCTGGGAGGCTTTCCCTTGGTGTCTGCAGGGATGCAGATGTTCCCATGGTGGTTCTCCCAGCAGACCCATGCCAGCTCTGGGGGACGGGAGCTCTGTGGCTCTGGGACAGTGACCATGAGCACCGATCCTTCCCTGGGGTGATTTGTCCCTGGTATGTGCATGTTTAATGGGCCCTTTTTGCAGTCCAGAGTCAGGGCGGGATGTGGTTATTTAGTGCCTTTTAGAAGAACTGGATAAGCTTTAAAGGGTGATGGGGCTTTATCCCAAACACGCTGGGCGGTTTTCCCTGCACAAGGCTGGGAATCATCATGGGGGGGTGGTCCTCATCCTCTTACCAAGAGCTCATACCTGGCCATTTTGCTGTGTGCAAGACTTGTGCACCAAGCTGGGATTGCTGATATAGGGAAAAGTGACATCCAGGAATTACAGCAGCTCCCAAGGGAAGCTCTCCATGCTTCTCTCTTGGGAAGCATGGTCTAGGGTGAGGCATCCCTGGCCATAACAGGGAGCTGGAACTGGATGGTCCTTTCCAGCCCAAACCATTCCATGATTCTGTGCATGGGATGAAGCTATCCTCTAGGTCTGCTGGTGCAGCCTGAGGTCTGAGGAGGGATGTTTAACTCCTTTGCAAGGCTCAGGGTGCTGAGCAAGGAACTCAGTCTCTGCTGCAGTTTTGCCTCCATGAAGTTACTTGGGAAGTTCGGATTTTGTGGCAGATGCGCACAGTTTGGGTTCAAACTGAAGCAGGGGAAGTTTCGATTGGATCTAAGGAAGAAGTTCTTTACTGTGAGGATGGAGAGGCACTGGAATGGGTTGCCTGTGGATGCTCCATCACTGGCAGTGTTGAAGGCCTGTTTGGACATAGCCTTAGGTGCTATGGTTTAGAGTGAGGTGTCCCTGCCCATGGCACAGGACTGGAACTGAATGATCTTGGGGTCCTTTCCAACCCAAACCATTCTATGATTCTATGACCTTTGAGAAAACGCTCTGTAAAGAAGGTCTCGTTGGGGAACTGCATGAGAAATGCTTGAGCCAAACAGAAGGGGAGCATTGGAAGGGGGAGAAGCTGTGATTTGGGCTTCAGGGAAGATCCAAATGAACAAGTATTGGATTTTGGCATTGTTGGAGAGATCTCCCAAGAGTTGTTCACCGGAAGCCAGTGTGCTTTTAGCTGCCTGTTCCACAGGTTGGGGGTGACAAGGGTGAGACTTGAGGGTGTCGAGAGCTCCTCAGTGGGTGCTGGGGCTCCAATCCCATCAGCGCAGGATGGCTTTAGAGATAGACAGTGCTTTTCTGCTCTTGCACATCTTCCACCTGCCCAAGAGCCTTCCAAGGCTGCAGAGCTGCAGGCTGGGCACCAAGGTGCCAGTCCTGTGTGGTAATGGGCCTGGGGCAGCTTCCCATGATTGGGACCCCCTCAGAAAGTGATCTGAATCAATGCTGCGAGAAGAAGCCATGTGAAGCATGTGCATGGCGTCAGGTGAGATGGTGGATGTCGTGGCAGCTGGGCAGCTCTATGGCAGCATGGACTCCAAGGAATGTGGGAAGGTAGAGAATCATGGAATGGTTAGGGTTGGAAAGGACCCCAAGATCATCCAGTTCCAACCCTCTGCCATGGGCAGGGACACCTCCCACTAAACCATGACACCCAAGGCTCTGTCCAACCTGGCCTTAAACACTGCCCAGGATGGAGCACTCACAACTTCCCTGGGCAACCCATTCCAGTGCCTCACCACCCTTACAGTAAAGAACTTCTTCCTTAGATCCAATCTAAACTTCCCCTGTTTAAGTCTGAACCCATCACCTATCACTGCAGTCTCTAATGAAGAGTCCCTCCCCAGCATCCCTATAGTCCCCTTCAGACACTGGAAGCTGCTCTGAGGTCTCCTCACAACCTTCTCTTCTCCAGGCTGAACAGCCCCAACGTTCCCAGCCTATCTCCATACAAGAGGTGCTCTAGAAGAGACACTGCTGGAGATGTGAGGGAGAAGCAAGGACATTTTATACTGATGCATTTTCACCTGCCCAATTAACTGGTCATGCCCCTTGCATGAGGCCTGGCAGGGCCAGGATGGGGTGGGAGGTACACATGGGTCTGTATCTGAAGTGGTTGTTCTGTCCCAGATGCAGTCTGGGCCCTGGACTGCTGCTTCCATTGCATCTGGGCTTCATAGTGCAGAGGTGGTAGGTTTTCTTGGGGGGTTCTCCTTGTTTCTGGAAGAAGGCTGGGGCATGGTCCTGCCTTGCTACTGCAAGCTCTGAGTTAGGCATGGTGGGAAACCCAAAGTACAGCAGGAGAGAAGTGCCTTGGCACTGGATAAGACTTCTGGGATGTATATGGGAACAAACATGAGAAAACAGAGGGATGAGGGGATAGAAAGTGTCAGCAGGTTGCTGGTCAGGATGTTTGGCTCTGCCCTGTGCCTTGTCTTACCAAACTGGGTTTTTAACTATGGCCCAGGGTAAGTGTCTCTGTTCTGCGTGCCTGCATGCCTTTGGGAACCTGAGCACCAGCCATGGGTCTCCAAGCCAGGGCTTAGAGGCTACTTTTCCTGGTGAGACCTGTGCTTATGACTCACTGGAGTGTCCTTGCCAGGGCTGGCGCTGGGGCAGCCGAGAACAGCCACTGCCCCATCTGGTGCTGATGCGTGTTGGCATCACGCTACACCCAGGTGATGGCTTTTGGGACTGCCATGCCCCTGAATGGACTCCTGTGGGCACAAGGGGTGGTGCTGAGCTGGCCATGCAAGCGTCTGCCCAGTCACATATGGCCCATGGCATGGGTGCTGCCTGCTGGGTGAGAGCACTGCTGCATCCAGAAAAACCCAAGTGTCATCCTTGACCTCCCCATGGCATGACCCCAGGTCCGGATGTGGCAAAAACCAGCTCATCAAGGAGCGTTGTCATCTTCTACCTTCAAAGAGCACAGAGTTGAAAGGCAGCCCCGATGAACACCAGTAAGTTGTGAAGGTGAAGGTGGTTGAGCTCTGGTCCTTTAAAGCATGGCAGCCTTGGAGTGCTAAGCTGTAACCTTCACCTTGTCCCAAAGGATTTGGGATCCTCCAGAGGTGTTGCTTGCTGCTCCTGGGTTGCAGGGTTGACTCGGGATGTGTGGTGCAGAGCAGTCTGCTTTGATGCTGCCCTACATCATTCTCTGAGCTTCTCAGTGCCTTGCCTGCATCCAGACGCTTTTGCTTTTCCATAACGGATCGGGTGCTGCCATCAGGTAGTGCTGATCCTGGTGGGGGCTGTGTACGTCCAGCACCCCAAAGCCTGGGCCATCAGCAAGTGGTCACTCCAGAACCCCCAGCACTTTGTGTCACCCCTCTGTCCTGGTGCTGCCTCATTGTGAATACATCCTGAACAAGAGCAACTGCTAATACAGTAGGTGGTTGTGGGCTCTGGATGGAGGTGGGAGCAAACAGTGCTGCAGCTCTTGGACAGAGGTGCTTTCTCCCGTTTGGATTTGAGAGCTGCACTGCTCATCCCTGGGAGGTTCTTGCATATATCTGTGTGTCTGTCCCATTTCTGCAGCTGAGATAAAGCCTTTGGGGTCAAGCAGGGCAGCACAGCCGCTTTCAGCTGCAGGAGCATCACCAGGAGCACATCCAGGAGAGGCCTGCAGGTTTTCCATTTCCATGCTGAGGGATGCTGCAGGGCTGCACCATGGATGTTAATTGCAGGTCTTGATGGTGAGACTATCTTCTTCAGGGTGGAGGGGACCGGGGTGCCCATCCCTGTCCTGCAGCTCTGTGTTTATCCAGCTTGGCCACAGCAGTGGGGTCTGGCTGACACAGGTCCCTTCATCACAACACCACTGCATGGAAGTGTCAGCATCTAGGACAGTCAGAGTGGGAAAAGGAGACATCGTGTTTCCACTGTTAGAGTTGCATTCAGAGAATGGCTGATGCAGAAGGAGCTGAGCATGTTGCAGCTCATTGAGGATGCTCTAGTGAGTGCCAGGACAGCAGGGACATGTGCAAGTTGTCCTGGACCACAGCATGTCACGTTCTTTTTGGACAGTGTGAATGATTTTAGTTTGGCCCATTGGCTGTGGGCAGTCTGGAGGCAGGCACTGTGCTGGGAGAAGGATTTGGGGCAGGGAGCAAGGCCATACTTTGCTCATGGAGATATGCTTATTCCTGTATCTTGTGGGGGGGAGCAGAGATGACTCCTTGCTCCTGCAGCCCATCTCTGCCTGGAAGAGCTGCCATCACATGTGAGCCATGGCTCGGGTGGCTTTCACACCGACAGCAGTTCCCATGGTGTAATCTGGGATCACCAATGGAGGTGTCTGCAGCTTCCAAGAGCTCTTCAGCAGTTGTTGTCCGTGTCTGATAATTCCTTAAAGCCGGGTTGTGTGTTGGACCTCATTCTGCAGGAGACATCCCCTTTGTTGGCTGATGGTTGATGGCTTCCTGCCTACTTTCCCTCTTCCCCATCAGTCCCTGGCGTGGTTTCTGCGTGCACTATGGCTTGGAGACCCCTCGGCTGCCAGGCTTTGCTGATAGGCACAAAAGGGAAATGAAAAAGGGAAGCAGCATGTATTGCACAACTGTTGGAAGAGGTCAAGAAAACCCTGGGGCCTTTCTGATGTGCTGTGTCTGGAAGAGCCTTTGGCTCAACCACGCACGAAAGTGGCGACGCTGCCTTCCCTGTGCAAGGTTTGTGTTACCTGAAAGAAAACCCATAGAAGTCCTAGGGAAACCTGGGGTTTTAAGGCAGTAAATTGCTGCTGAGCTCAGCTGCAGTTGGTACCTGCAGGCTGCTGGCACTGACGGCCGAATGCCTCAGAACCACGTTGTCCTGATTATCCTCTCCATTGGCTCCCCCAGCAGGGCCTTCCATAGGGATGCATTTAGAAAGCAGAGGAGCTAAAGGTGATGGAGGCTGCTGGCCAGGAAGGAGGGCTGTGGGCTGAGATGCCTGAGGCCACCCGGAGCAACCCTTATGCTGCTCAGCCCAGGCTTTGGGATTTGAGCAGCAAACTGGAAGGTGGGGAGGCTTTAACAGACCAGCACCATCCTGTCCCTTCAGCATGGTGCTGGGCATGGGGCTGGTGAGCGGCATCCCAGCACAGCAGCACAAGGGCAGGTCCTGCTCAGCACACTGGAAGGATAACCCAGTTTCACAGCAGCACTGGGATGCTGCAGAGCCGTGGTGATTTCTGCTTCTCCTGCTTGATGCTGCTCGGAGCTGTGATGCTGGAGAGAGCATTTCGGCAGCTCCTGGGCAGGGGAAGAGGAAGGATTTGCATCCTCCATCACCGGCACATGGCTCTCATGCAGGAGGTGGAGGAGCCATGCAGGCAGGCTGCAGGCTTGCAGGAAAGCAGAAGTCAGTCTGGTTTGGGCTGGGCCTTCCATGATCTGAAGCAGGAAATGTGCTGGAGCCCCCCAGGACTCATGGCCAAAAAGGAGTTGATGCAGGAGGTGGCTGCCCCGGGGGGAAGCCTTGTGCTGGTGGGTCCTTGTGGCTCTAATTTTGCTCGTGGTATGGCCCAGGAGGGTTGTGCCAGGCTGATGGGGTTTCTGTGCCTCCTAACACTGTTTTATCTTGTTCCTTGCAGTCAGGACAGTTCAATGAAGACATGATCCCAACAGTGGGCTTTAACATGAGGAAGATCACCAAGGGGAACGTTACCATAAAGGTAAGGTGCAGGTGTTATTGCTGGTGAGGGCTCCTGGGATGAAAGATGGGAGTGAAGGGAGATTGGGGTTCTGCTGGAGGCTGAAGGATGCGAGCAGCTGGGATCTGCCCTGTTAGGCTCTTGCCAGGTACCCACAGGAGGAGATGGGAACAGATGTAGGAGATCCAGACCTGTGCAGTGGGAACAAGTCTGGGCAGCAAAGCTGTAGGTTTCCATATACCTCTGGCTTGCTGGTGGGGATTCATGGATGTGGTCACCTTGCTGAGGGTGGGAGCGCAGGGAAAAATGGATCATGGCTTGCACTGTGGTCTCTGCCTCAAGAGCAAGGGGAGAGGTTTCTGCCAGCTGCCCTTCCTGGGATGTCTCCTGTTATTGAGTCGTGAGCCTCATTAGGTTTGAGCTGAAGAGGAGGGGATGAGGTGGGGTTGGGATGAGGGTGAGGGAGGGTCATGGGCAGGATGGTGCTGGGGTAATATCGCCTTCTCCCTGTCACAGCTCTGGGACATCGGCGGCCAGCCGCGGTTTCGCAGCATGTGGGAGAGGTACTGCCGTGGAGTGAGTGCCATCGTGTGAGTACCCCTGGGAGCCCCATACCCACTGCCAGTGCTGAGCTGCACCAGCGGGTGGGGGCACAATCCCATCGCCCCACCAAAGGGGTTTGGGCTGGGCTGACCCACTTCCGGAGCTGGGCACTTGTGCTGGCCATGAGATGCTCCCATCTGGGAATGGCTCCTCCGTTTGAGCACAGGGGAGCCAGGTCCCTCCCCACTGTGGCAGAGGCTTCCCTTCCAGCATCACTCAACCCAGCTCTGTTCCTTGGATCTTGCCCTTCCTGGGTTCTGTGCTTACCCTGTTCATCACAGGGGCTGAGCACCATTGCTGTGGCTCAGCCCTTTCCAAGAGGCTGCTTTTCGGGGTGGCTGCCAGAAGCAAGCATCCAGGTTGTGCTGATTATGTGCTGTCGGATGGATCCTGTACTGAGAAGAGTATCTGTGCGATGCCTGCTACTGACTGTCAGCTTCCCCACATCCCCTACTTGCAAACACTGCAGCAAGTGCAGTGCTAGGGAGTTCAGGCTGGGGATAATACTCATGGGAAGCAGGCAGTCTGCTCCTAAGGTCAGAGACTGACCCTTAGAGACCACATCAGTCACTTAAACCTGATCATAAAAGTCAGAGTTGTGTGATCTTCATCCCTGGCTGTGCTCTGGGCTTTGGAGCTGGCTTTCTGCCCTGCCTTTCCCAGCTGTAGCTCTGCCAGGTGAGGAGGAGTGAGGGACCACTTGTTCTTGTTGGGACAGCAGTGTCTGTTCTGCCCTTGCTGACCATCAGCATGGCAGGACACCTGGACACCCCTTTTACTGCAGTGAGCTGTGCTGGAAACAGAGTGCCATTGGTGGGGGGGGGGGGTATTCTGCCTCCTTCCATAGTTTCCTTCTTTTTCCAGTGGCCCATCTGATTGAGAGGAAAACAGAGGGACCCTTAGGGACCTGTGGCCATCCAGGTCACACTTCAGTCTCCTTCCTCACCTTGAGCTGCCCCACGGCTCTTTTCTCTTACCTTCAGCCCTCCCTACCTGCCCAGCATGCTGAAGGCTCATGGCAGTGCCTGGGTGGGTTTTCCCTCTCCTCTTGGTACAGCCATGTACTTTTCCCTGTGCTCAGTGCTTCTGTAGCTAAAGGCTCTTTTCCTGTTTTCAGTAATCCCCACCAGGCCTGTGGAGCTCAGTGGTGTCTCTCACTTCTTCTCTCCCAGCTGCTTGAGCTTTAAAGGCCACTTTAAGTTACTCTCCCCAGTTTGGGCTTCATTTATGTCCTTTGCAGGATGAGCATCACACGGAAGAGTTAAATCCTTCCTTAAGTCTCCCCTGTCTGCTCAGAGCGAGCATTTCTGGCTCTGGCTTCACGTGCCCTTTGGCCCAAGCCTCATGCCCAAGATAGTTCCCATCAAGAGGATGAGCAGGTCCTCTCCCCACTCCTGGGTCTCTTCATCCTCAGCTCCTCTTGTTTTCTCCACTTGTTGTCTTCTATTCTGGATGTCTCCATAGGAGCTGCCCCGTACAGGTGAGCCTTGAGCACAGTGTGTGTCCTGCAGCTTCTTCTGCCTGGGCAGTGCCTGGTCTTCCCTCAACCACCATACCCCTGCTGTCAGTGGGGTGGACCCCTGTAGGGATGGGGACAGGAAGGTCCCCACTCCCCTGGGAGACACGAGCGGCTCTCGGCCCCACGGTCTTCCTTGGGAAGAAGGGTGCTAGGGGAAGGATGCTGTTATCCATCACCTCCATGCACTGTCCCAGGAGCCTGTGAAGGGGTGCAGCTGCTGTCTGAGCAAGGTTTGGCTGTGGCACAGACCTCAGCACAGCACTGGGGCATGGGGACCTCAGTGCCTGCTCTCAGGGATGTCCCTTCCCTTGCAGGTACATGGTGGATGCCGCTGACCAGGAGAAGATAGAGGCCTCCAAGAATGAACTGCACAACCTGCTTGACAAGCCACAGCTCCAGGGCATCCCGGTGAGCTGTTGCCAGGATAGGTCCCCCCAGCTGCTCACGGTCCCCAGGCTGGTGCCTGCCAGGGTTTGCAGTGGGGGGGGGCTGGCATTTTGCAAAGCAGACTTGGGATGAGGATCCGCTTCCTTGTGAGGGTTCCCCTTTGCTGCTGCTTCCTGTGAGAGCTGGGTTAATGATGCTTTCTAGCCCAGGGCTGGACCAACAAACAGCAAAGGGAGCATGAAGAGAGACCAGACCCATACACACGTCCCAGTGTGTGACATCCGTCCTCTCACATGAATTTACACCTTATTTAGAGTGGGGCATTAAGGCTTCATCTCCTAGGAGAGCAGCTGCAGGGCTGTGGCATTTGCAGGAGGTGGGATGTGGCAGCAGTGCAGGACATGCTGCTCGTGCCGGGAGCATCCAAAATCAGCATCCTTTGAAAGGAAGCAATTGAGGATCTTGCGACACATCCCAAACATTCACTGCCACCTAAATTAAGCTCCTGACATAATGCACTGCATCCGCAGCCCCTCTGAAGGCTGTTCTCTGAGAACCAGATTTGAGCTGGGGGATGCTGCGTTGCTGTGCTGCTGCAGAGGCCCTGCCTCACCCCAGGAAGGCGGCCGCAGGCTCAGTGCTGTCCTTGTCAGATGACAGTCGCGTGGTGCGCTCCGGAGGGATGAACAAGTCCTGACGGGTGATTATTTTCCTCACACAGTCTGAGGATTCCTTTGTGGATGTGGAAAGCCTTGAAGGAATGGTGCGAGCATTGGGTTGGCTGCCTGCAGAGAGCAGGTTCTGCACAGCAGCTGCATCTCACTGCTCCCCGATAGCGCTGGGTTTGGTTGTTTAGTTGTTTCACTTGGCTTTTGGCTCAAAGACTGCAAGAGAATCATTGGAGAACATCCTTGATGGCACAGCACACACTGATGTCCTTCTGGGAGGGCGTGCTGTGGGGCTGACTTCTCACCAGGACTAGATAGTTCACCAGAGATGGGCTAATTATGGCTGTTAATTGAAGTGCTCTGCCTGCTGAAGGGCTTTTCTCCATCCAGGCAGGACCTATAGAAGTGGCCAGGGCTGTCTTGTGCCTCAACCAGGGTCTGCTTCTGGACAGCAGAAGCAGGCTCCTGCTTGGTGTGCTGGCCAGGAGCTTCAGGTGTCCCCTCTCACCCTGCAGGTCCTAGTCCTGGGGAACAAGCGAGACCTGCCTGGTGCCTTGGATGAGAAAGAGCTCATTGAGAAGATGTAAGTGTCCAGTGGCCCTGCAGCCACAGTGGGGCTGTGACACAGTGGAATTGTCCCTGTTCCTGCCATGTCATAGGATCAGAGAGTCATAGAATGGTTTAGGTTGGGATTTCAACCCCCTTAGAGTTCAACACCTTCCAGTAGGGCAGCTTGCTCTGAGCCCCATCCTTGCCTTGAACACTGCCAGGGATGGGGCAGCCACAGCTTCTCTGGGCACCCTGTGCCAGCGCCTCAGCACCCTCACAGG